>JANHFK010002202.1:139071-150349 GCA_036250565.1 Sibynophis collaris | reverse complement strand
TATCTATCTATCTATCTATCTATCTATCTATCTATCTATCTATCTATCTATCTACCTACCTACCTACCTACCTATCTTTGTGTGTGTATACAAGTGGGGGGAAAGAGAAAAGAGAAAGAAAGAAAAAGACAATAGTACAAAAAGAAAAGATAGAAAGAAATAAAAACAAAATGTTCAATTTCCTTTGCAGCAAATACAAGTATGATTACAAAATTATCTCTTACTCTATGATTACAAAAAAGCTCTATTTTTTCCATTGCCTAATCTTTTCTAATCATCAAAACCACAAATCAAAAGTCCATTTTCTGTTTCGTGCAGAAAGTCTACAAGGGGATTCGAGTCAGCAATAAATACAGATGTTGTCTCTAAACAAAGAAGTCAATTTAGCCATCTCTACAAGTCCCATCATCTTTACCAACCATAGCTCCATTACAGATAGCATCAAACATTTCCACTTTGGGGCATATAATAATCTCATTGCAATTATCCATGGAACCAAAGTTCCATGACTTTTCTTTGAAGGAAGGCTATTTAAAATGCTTACCTCAATTTTACTCCTTCCTGCAGTAATGGGGTCTGCAGGATATCTGAATCTATAGAGCACATAAATTCTCTCTGCTGGTAATGAAGTGTATATTCAAAAATCAGATTTCTAAACTGCTAGGTCGTAAGTGAAAGACAATTAGGAGGCCACATGATAATCTTGCCTCTTCAGCCCCCATCCCATGTCTTTGGAATAACATCAAATCAATTCCAGAACTGAGCAGCTCAGCACATAGCTACATTTGTTTCCCCCTTCTTTTCTCCAACCTACATAAGCATATGAATGAAGGAGAGTTGTGAAAATGAACTCAGAGGCTGGACGTTACCTGCATAGCTGTAAGAATATTGGCTAAGGCCTGGCCATAGGTGTCATGGCAATGCACTGCCACAGCAGACAATGGAATTTCCATCATAACAGATTCCAGCGTTCTCTTCATACTGCCAGGGGTCCCCACTCCAATGGTATCTCCCAAAGAGACCTCGTAGCATCCCATACTATATAGCCTTTTTGAGACCTGATTAGGGAGAAACAGAGTTCTTTCAAATATAAGTGAGAGGTGACAAGGGAAATATCAATGGCCTACTTTAATGTTACAAATTCACATGTGTCAAAGAAGAATTTATGAGGTATTAGAAACCCATTCATTTTTCATTTCAACTGGCTCATTTCTATCTCCTTTCCAAGATTTATGGAGCATCTAAACCTGAAGGCTTAAAATTTTGGGAATTTTAATCACAACAGGTCAGGAAGACAGATCTAAGTTGCCAAATCAATTCTTTGCGCTTACATATGCATGTCACATTGGCACCTTGTAGGCCTTTTAAATCAATATTTTACCAAACAATAGGACATTCTGTTAGATTTTAGTCTGCCTAAACCAAGCAAGACTGGGGGAAAGGTCCGTCTGATATTACAGTATAGTTTTCATTTCTCTAACAAATGAAAAGCCAAAGCAGATCCCTGTTCCATATTCAGGTAGTCCTCGAATTACAATCACAATTGAGCCTGGAATTTTGGTTGTAAGTCATTGTAGTCATAAGTCGAGTCAGCACCAGATCAAGCTCATTTTTATGATGGTGGTTAAGTAAAACACCATGGGCGTTAAGCAAAATCCAAACTCAGGTTATCCAAAGGATAGGTTTTGTTGGAAAGTGACAAAAAACATGGCAAAACCCAATCGCATGACTAGGGGACACTGCAACTGGTCATAAATACGAACCAGCTGCCATGCCCAAATTGTGACCTCATGACCACCCAGGTGGTGCAGCAGCCTAACTTGGAGGACCGGATTGTAGGTAACTTTTATTGAGTCCAACATAACTTCAAAAAGGTTGTGAGTCAAGGATTATCAACATCTAGCTGAGTTGTATTTTCAGTCCTGTTTCTGATTTAAAAAGGATTCAGAGTTTACATCCCCTTAAAAGAGGGAAGGGGGAAATAAACTCATATAAAAATGTAGAGCATGAGGGACTACTTTTCTCAGGATGAGGCTTTCCTTTGTTTGAGGTGGCAGGTCAAAGGTTGTTGTCCAAGAAACAGAATAGTGGTGAATCAGTGGCTGGCGCTCTGCTGTACTGCCATTCCTATTCCAGAGATAAACATTTAGACACACATTCTTTTTCACATGGGTGGTTCTTAGACTTAAAAACATATTTTCATTGCTTCTGCAGTCCATCTACTCCTCAGATACAGAAAAGGCAGATTGTATAAATTCTATCAACTTTAATACTAAATCTTGGCTTGAGCAGAAGTGTTCATGACATGTTCAGGAAGGCGCCTTTATTGCACCGAATGAAGAAAATCCCCACCATATGTTTTACTTTCTGGCCTACTAAGACACAGTGGGAGCTGATGCTTCTATTGTTATCAGAACCGACAGTTATTCTTGCTTCTGAAAATATACACACATAGTATATATGATGGCAGCTAGTAGCAATGGCTCATGCTTCAGTATTTGGATTGGAGATGGAGGCTACTTATTGTCTACTACAGCTAATAGACAAGATGTAGTCAAATTATATAGCTGAAATGTTTTTTGTTGTTGTTGTTTTTTTTACCTTCAATGAGAAGAACTGACTGACACCGATTTAAAGATTAGAAATACCTCTCAGGGTACTTGGCAGTTCGGTTTCAGAGTGTATTATATATAAATAAATATATGTCAAGCATATTCCTGAATTCTCGATTTTAATTATCACAAGGGAATGAATCATGCATGCATTTATGGAATCCCTACAAATTTGGAAGAATAAGGAGTTGCAAAGGGATATTTAATACACACATATTCTAGTTTGGTTTTAATTTAGAAGAAATAATCTTACTTCAGCAACTTTAGCTGGAGGGATACTTCCTTCATAGGGGCATCCCAATGCACAAGACACATACCTAAAGAAGAAAAAGAGGTACACTGTTGATACGTATAATTCTCACAAGCACCCGCCATGTTTTAAATCTGGTACGTACAATTAGAAAAAAAAATTAAGGTAAGGGTGGACAAATTTAATCTTCAAAGTCAGACTAAAATACTGATAAAATTGAATGCAACCTATCAGCCACCTAGTCACAAGTAAACTGCCTAAATGCAAACATAAATCCAATGTTTTTATCACATTTATTTTTAACTACAGTAAATGGATTTATATTTACAATTTGACTTCTACTGTCTAGTTCAAACCAGCATATTATCTGTACTGAGATCACAAAATAAAATATTGCAATGTTGGGAATGATGATCCTATGCACGATTCAAGAAGTGATATGCCCAATGCAAGGCACCTTCCCTTCAAAGGATGAAAGACTCATGCAGAGGACCTCAATCAGGATATTGCTAAAGCAGCCACCCAACTCAGAATACTTACATATTATATAAATGGGAATCACATGCAGCTGATGACTCCAGGCCTGCCATAATCTGCCCCATCCTTAAACAGAATCCTGACAATAACCTATTTTGGTGCAAAATTCATTGTTACAGAATAAAGAACTCTCAATTTATTTTGAATTCCAGAACTGTCTTTCAGGCAAAAAATTGTCCCTTCTAATCTTTTCCCCAGGATATATTGGAAGGGAGGAAGACTAATAAAACATTGCTGATCTATCTGATGGTCCTAGGTCACCTTCTGTCCATCCTTATTATAGCAAATAAAATGTATACTTCAATCTGCTTCTAGGAGTTTACATCAGCTAACCAGCAGCTATCTTCTCTGTCTCCCTAGCCACAGGCTCACTGCCCATTTTTCTGCTTTCAGGTCGATGGTTAAAATGTTACAAGCCATCTCCATCTTTCCAGCTGCCAATATTCTGGGAATTGAAACTATAAGTTTTTATGGACGTTGGTCTTTAGAAGGAACATTTATGAAATATACCTGGGTAATTTATCAGCTCCCATTAAATGAAAATTAATCCACACAGAAACAATCCCACACAGAAGTATGGCTCTTGTATGAATATGATGGTTACAAAGCCACACACACCCACGCCAGAGACAGACACAGCGAGAGAGACCGACAGACAGACAGACATATAGAGAGATAGACAAAGAGATTTGGCTAGCACAGCCAAATGCAGAGAGATCGCTGAGAATCTAGTCTGAGACACAGATGCTGCTGCTTCCTGTTTATTATTATACTGTATATTTGAATATAATTTACACTGTTCATTGTAGAAGCATTTATTTTCATTGGGAGTTCATGTCTGAAGAACAGATATGCATCCTAAAAGCAAATTCGTGAATGTTATATTATAAAACCACCAAATAATTGCTGCCAGAACACTAGGAAATAAAGGGAGGTTGTAATAATAACCTTAAAATGTCTTCTAATTAAAGTAAAGCTTTAAAAAAGAATAGGACTTTGGATAGTTTCAACTGTGTTCCAAAATTGCTCGCCGCAAAGTACCGTACTAGATGATGCAATACATACTGTATTTTGAGTAGATTTTTGTAATTTATTCAACAAATTTCCATAATAATAGGAGTGTTTACATCAAAACTTAAATAAAACTATTGCTGCCCTTCCTCAATCCCATTCCCAATATTTAAAAAATAGATAAAAATAATTGTAGATCTATTTTCTGATTTCAAACTTCAACGAACATGGACAATATTATGGCCATTTATAGCAACAAATTACTTAATATGAAAAATTCCACTGCTGGTGAATGAATACAAATAATTTTCATTTCCTTTAAGCAGATATGACACTTTATATTTTCATTACATTGGATGCTTTTCCTGCCATACTGAACTTTTACAAATGAAGCAAAACATTTAATTTTGCTGCATGGAAGTAAACTCAATCACTTGTGCCATCCCCAAATGGACTGCTCTTTTACTTATAAATAGAGACACATTTGTGGAATAACAATTTGCTTACTTGGGATTTTATTTGCTTTTTTTTAAAGCTAAAAGATAGTTTCAGGTTTCAGATTGATGTTAAAGGTGAGTTCCAGATCTGTTATGAACTTCCATCTTTCTCAAAATTAAGAGATGGAAAACCTCACTATATAAAATTCATAGTCTCTCGAAGTATTGTGAGTATCTCAAAAAACAAAGAGGTTGAAGACTGAGAGAAAGAGTTGTACCTTGGATATCTTAAAAGAGTGTTCAAACTAATTTATGACATATCAAGTTATTAATGTTTTATCATGGAGGTAAATCGCATCATAACAAACATTTTCAATGAAAATAACAGGAAGATTCTGTTCTGTTCACAATCTGCTTGTGCATTTCCCATTGGTATCTGTTTAGCTACCCAAAAAAAAATGTTGAATAGGATCTGGATCTGACCAAACACTGTTCATATTCAAGGAACTATGGGGCTATTTTAACAGTCTTGTAAAGCAAGATCCAAAAAAATAAACATTGTGCTTTACAATCCTTACTCCATTTTCATCTCACCGTATTTTGAGTGACTCAGATCATACATAGAGACAGTATGATTTGCCAAGACCACCCAGCCAGTGTCTTGACTAGCAGGCAATTAAAGTTGTCTAAATGTGACATGTTATTCACCTGCTGTACTGCCCCTAGTTTAATTACAATATATTGACTTAAGTTTTTCTTTCATAGATTGCATTCACATTTCCTATCAGGAGAGTGTCTGCGATTATATACACTTTTAAATCGGGAAGACGCTGGGGTAGCTTTGAATTCTTTTAAAAGACAATAATTTTCTGTGCAGATTGTGTTACCAGATCACTAGGAAGACTTTAGTACGACTGAGCATACAAAATACATAAAAAATATTTTGGTGGGTGGTTTTTTAGCGCATTTCTTTGAACTGGGGCATTACAGGATATTCTAAAGTGATAGAAAAAGTGCTGCTAGACTGGGTGTAGCATTCATGAATTTGTCTGATAATATGTCTTCCTTTATCTCTGTAACATAAATATCTGTAAAATCCATTCACTAGGCCAGCTTCTTTGAGTATTGACACTATATTATTCAGGAATTTTATTCCCTCTGTTATCCATGATAGGCAATTTACTTTATGATACAATTCAAAATTAACTAATTAAGATAACTCTTATTTGCAGCAGTTGGGAAAATCATGTTGATCTGCAATGTATACTTCTAATCAGTTCTGCTAGAACTGAAAATTGTAGTAAAGGGTCAACTATATTTAAACTTTGATTACTAATTGTATGCACTGTTGCCTTCTGTTGGCGATTGTGCCACAAGTCTTGAAAAGGGAGAAAATATGTTCCCTATATTTTCCCCTCCAAGGTTGTCTCTAGACACATTTGTGTATAGAGGACACTTCCACCAGAAAGTCTTCAAAGCTTTCATGCTGAGCCTTCACGACGTGGTGGTAACTTTGCCAATCCAGATAGGATTTTGTTTCTGAACAAAATATTTTCAGAATGATTTGCAAAGCCCCTCTATCCAGGGTTTAGCTTCACCTTACCTTGCAGCAGCAATTCGAAGCCTTAATAATTACAGATTGTTCACAAGAACCACTTCTTTTCCTCATTTTGAAACTTCAGCTAATTAATTTCATACACTAGACAACATACATAAATATGGAGATTGGATGTATGAGTAATTAATAAAGATATTTACTTATCTTTTTTTAAAAATAGTAAGCCTATGACATCTTTCAATAAACAGTTCAAGCCTTCCATATGTCAGTTGATAAACATGAACATATATCAACGCTGGATGACCTTGGACCAAAGCCGGTCCAGCTGTAGCAATGGAACTTAAGAAACCTCTCTAAAGCTTTCAAGGAGATTTTTTCCCCATTACATTTACCCACTGATGTTGATCTATTCTTGCAATATAAACTCTAATTTGCCAGGAAAAACAGGATATAAAGCTTGAAACTCTTAACATGATTTCTGAAAGGTCCAAACTTGCCAGAATGCCTAAAATTATACCAAAATCGATGGTATCAAAATCCATTAAGTAGCCTAGAAAAACCATCAGGTCCTCACACCACATCTAGTTTCTATATCCCAGCCTAAGTCACCCATCAACATATCAAAATAGTCTCAGAATTATATCCTAAACCCAGGATAAATTTAAACAGAAGACAGTTCCATCCAAATCCACTGGGGCCACATCTTTTTTGAGCCTTTATACTCTTTACTCTTTTTGAACTCCCACTCAAGAATGTTTGAGACTGCCTTGCAGTTACAAGGATCTTCCAGGTCAAGAGACTTTTCCAATAAGGACCTTATGACTACTAGCAGCAACATAATCCACCCTGATGAATGCAGTAATCACCCCCTTAACCATGGAGTTTGTCCCATCCAAGCCAAACGAATCATTTAGTAAGGACAAGGTATTGGGAAAGACAATGATGGTCTTCCTCTCCACATATACTAACCGTGTTTCCCTGAAAATAAGACCCTGTCTTATTTTTTTTTGAACCATGAAATAAGCGCTTGGCCTTATTGCCATGCACTCAAAAGACAGATTGGGCTTATTATCAGGGGATGTCTTGTTTTGGGGAAACAGAATATGTGCTAAAGCTCCATGTGAACAGGACTAGCAGTAACCTCTCTGTCCTGCTGTAACATTGGAGTGCAAATCAAGAAAAATTGCATCAGCTTTTTCTGCAAATAATGATAAAAATTGTTCGCAGCAGGTCTCTGTCCCTGCTGTGACGTCTAGACAGAAAAAATGCTACGTAGAACAGAAAAGTCCCAAAGGTACTTTTTCCAAAAGGCAACTGGACTTTCTTTGTTTTTCCTTGAGGACATTTCGCTTCTCATCCAAGAAGCTTCTTTAGTTCTCAGAACTGAAGGAGTTTCTTGGATGAGGAGTGAAACAGCTTCAAAGAAGAACAAAGGAAGTCCAGTTGCCTTTTAGAAAAAAGCATCTTTGGGACAACCAGGACCTGGATGACTGAGAATCTCCATAGACATAGAACAGAGATGCATTGTTGGCTATTCTTTGCAGGTACAAATGCAAGAAAATAAGTGAACACTCATTGTTCCATTCATTGTCAAGGAAAGGATTTCAAATAGGAGTTAAGTTGAACTGCACTCCTTATTTAATTCAATCCATCCTAAGCGTTCCTCCACAGTTCACTATCAATCACCTTAATTGCTACAAATTTAATAAAAGACTGCTGGGAAGGAAAAAAAAAAATTGGGAAATATCCTGACATTCAGAGAGTTCCAGAAATGGATCTTAAGAAAATGTTGGAGTTCTTCAAATACACTGAATACACTGAAAAACAGCACAAGAGAAGCTATCCAACCTATGCATGGATTGATATGTAAATTGGGATTTTGCTGTGACTCTCCTTAAGCGAAACTCTAGGTATTTAATCAGTCTGAAGTGAAAGAACTTATAGCTTTATCACAGAAACCGAATAACTACGAATCAATCTTAAAATAAGTCTTATGTTGAATGTCCGACGGAATAGACTAGGGTTCATTTCTGAGAAAACAACCAAAAATGGTGCTACAAATTAGAAATCTATCTCAAATTCTTTAGTCAGTGTAAAAATATAGCAAAGAAATGATCACATTAATAACATTAATAATTATTACCCTCGCACTGGAATGTCCATATTTCTTGCAGACTTAACTACAGCGTCAAATCTATCCAGGCTTTCTTCTATAGTACAATTGATATTTATTTTACTGAAAGTCTCAGATACTGCACCAAACACTGACACTTCAGTTGCTCCAGCAGCTATCTATAAAAGCAAACAAATAGGAAGAAAAAAAACATCATTTTTCTTAAGTAAATAGGAACTATACAATTGTAGTATATGCATTATTTTAACAGTAGTTCCTGACTACTGTAGCAAGAATAATCAAAAAGTAGACTAGCTATAATTAATCAAATTTACATGAAGTCATTCCGAGAGAAAATTAGTTTCCAGTTAAGTATCTAGATAGTTATTACTACTATAGGAACCACTGCTAACTAATATCTTCTCAGTGGTGTCCAATATCAGATACCACTTACTGCAAGGATTCAAGACTAAAGTAGAAAAGATGAAGCATTATGTTATGCTATTATTTCTTAATCTTTGTTCCAGTCTATCGGCTTTTATTCTGAAAGGTAAGTGGAGATACAGAGTGAACTGAAACTCATTCACAAACTTGGAAAAGACAGAGTAGTGCAATTTCTGCCACTTGGGGGGGGGATGTCACCAAGCACGTATTAGATAATATATATAAGTATAAACATGATTTGAATACATGAAATGAATACAAATAAAGGGAACATTAGGACAGGGATGGTAGGCACGCTGATGTGCTTATGCACGCCCCTTACAGACCTTTTAGGAATGGGGTAAGGTCAACAGTAGACAGTCTGAGGTTAAATTTTGTGAGTTTGGGGATGAAACCACAGAGTCAGGTAGTGCATTCCAGGGATTGATCAAAAAGAGTGTTCTTTTTTATATTTACCATAGCAAAAAAGCACTAGTTTATTTGTTAACTATTATCCTGACTTTATCTTGGGGCTGAAAAAAGGTGACTAGCCCAAAATCTCCCAATAGGCCTCTGTGGACGAAGGTGGATTCAAACTTGCATCTCCCCAGTCTGTACCATGCTATTTTCATTCTATACATATATATATATATATATACATTTATTACATACATACAGCAGAATGGAAGCCGTGAAGATTAGGAGTAAGGACTGGATAACGGACTCCAGGATATCGTTTTATTCCTTTCATTACTTCTGTATGATCTGCCATCTTAAAAAAAAAACATTTCACAAGGTTATATTATAGTATCTGATGCCTACTTCATGGCATTAATAAAAGAACACCAATAACATAACCCACTTACAAACACCAGATAAGCAAGATAAAACTGAGTATGGATGCCAGATAATATGGTCAGTATAATTAACATTTGAACCGTGGTGGCACAGTGGTTAGAATGCAGTACCGCAGGGCTAATTCACTGCTCACTCCAGGAGTTTGATCCTGAGTGGCTCAAGGTTGACTCAGCCTTCCATCCTTCCAAGTCAGTAAAATGAGGACCCTGATTGTTGGGGCCAATGTGCTGACTCTCTAAACCCCTCAAAGAGGGCAGTAAAGCACTGTAAAGCGGTATGTAAGTCTAAGTGCTATTGCTATTGCTGACATTTGTTCTCTTTCTCTATATATTGCATGGTTGTTACGTGGCACTAGGTGTAGGAGTATCTCTTTTAGTATGCCGCAAGTAACTGTGGCGTAGGTAAGATATTGAATTGAGATTTGGGGTGGGCAGTTTGAGTCCTTGCTCAAGATGAAGCTGCTTGTTGGAGTTACTCTCAGCTCAAATAAATGACCATATTTTTGTTGTGATGGTAAAAGGAAGTGAGACTCATATGTTTACCATCTTGAGGTTGCAGAGGAAAGGCAAGCTATTTGTGCAATCATAACAAAGCTTTAAACCCTTAATTAAATAAAGAATGTCCCTCATACCACCTAGGATAAGGCAAATCTTTCAAATGAAATGTACTTTATTTAATGAAATACGAAACCAATGCAACAACATTTGTGCTTTTGAATATTATGTGACTCCTGGAAATATGGTTAAAAGGCTAAATATAAAGTACAATTCAAGCACCATGAACCTTAATAGTTTCGAATAGATTTTCTACAACACATTTTATTCCTGATAATTTTTCTTGAGAGTGAAGTCTTATTTTAACATGAATGTTTCTGCAATCCATGTACAAAATGCAATAGGATACTTAAGCCATAAGCATTCCAGCAGTACCCGTTTATCATTCTTGGCAATTTCAATTATAGGTGTGGGATTCTGTTTTACATGGCACATTGCTACTGCAAACCCTTTACTTCTTCTGGATGTTTTAACTAAAAAAAAAAATCAACGCCAAAGAAAACATTTGTAAAGAAGTGGTAAAAATTCAAAAATACCATTAAGAAAGAAAAGATGGAAAAGTAACTAGCTATAATTTTATGATCTAAGAAAAGGCTGATCTAAGGGGATACAATTAAGATCATGCTTCACCGGCAAGCAATGTGGCCTTAGTATGTAAACAAATTTAATGCAAACATCACACTGTTATATTATACATGCAGCATTGAAATAGAAATAAAATTAGATTGTTTTCCACCCTTTATATATGGCCAACCTAGACCAAATTTGCTACTGAAGGAGCCTCACTAGGGAAAAAAAGAAATTAAGAAAACATTTTTTAAAAACTAAGGAAGTGAAAAGAGTAGTTTATGGTGGCCTTAAATATTTCTTGAAGGAAATTAAGTATCAGAATACTATATTACACTATAAAATGACAATAAGAAAA
>JANHFK010002202.1:89655-110565 GCA_036250565.1 Sibynophis collaris | reverse complement strand
GATTCGAACCTGCAGTAATTGCAGGCAGCTGGTGTTAATAACAGGGTGTTTAGACCACTGTACTACCAAGGCTCTTATAATGTCTATTAAAACTGTAATAAATACGATTTAATATATTACAGACGTTTTTACACTAACTAGAGAGAGAATATTTCCTGATACATTTTAAACTTGTCTGGAGTTCATTCTGAAATGTTGGCAGTGGTGGGTTGCTACTGGTTTTACACCAAACGCCGCTGCGCGTACCTGCACAATTTGCAAAAACTTCCCACTTCCGTGTTTCTACTGGGGAGAGCGCCGCTGATTCGCGTGGCAATCCACTCTGTTGCGTTAATCAGCTGAGAAGATAAAGGTGAAAAAGGAACCCGGGTGGGCCAATCTGAACGTCAGGAAGAACCAGTTCGGTACCAGGTGATCGTCAATGCTATCGATTCTCCCGAACTGCTGCTTATTGGTAGCAACCCACCACTGAATGTTGGGCTTCCCAATTCTGGAATTCCTCTCATAATGAATGGTTGTACGTTATGATTAACCATGGTTAATGCACCCCCTGCTTTCTGAATTAAACCGATTGCCTGGATTTGTCTAGCATACCGAACCACAAATTAAAAGGCAAAAATCTCCTTTGGGATAAATTCAACCCTTGGTGACTTGATGAGGATTGACATTCATTATTATTGTTAGATTTACATCCCAGCTTTATTTGGGCATAATTTTCTTTCCTCCTTATTTTCTGCCCAACAACAACCTTGTGAGGTGGGTTGGGCTGAGAGAGAGAGCGACTGGCCTAAAATCACCTAGCCAGAGAGGACTAGAAGAGGACAATCTCTCAATTTCTATGCCACCAATGTTACCAATTATACAAAACTGTGGGCTGTTTTAACAGTTAAAAGTGGTTTGTCCTGCCCTCCAAGTTTTTTTTTTATTACTTTGCACTTTAGCCCACAATCTTCAGTTTTCCTTATTCTTTCCTTTCTTTCATTTTTTTTTTTATTGTTGAGGTAAGCCATAAATGGAGGGTGTAGTCCAAATATCCCTGGAGGGAACCAGATTGGGAAGAACTGTTTTAAAGAATTATGGGAAACTTCCATAAAGTACTGTAAATGCATAAAATGTTATTCCCAGTTGATGTATTTTCACATCCATGTAAAATGACACAGACATTTTGAAAAACTATAATAGTATTCTGTCTTGCGGTGAATAGAATGGAATGGAATGGAATGGAATGGAATGGAATGGAATGGAATGGAATGGAATAGAATAGAAAATATGGAATGGAATGAGAATAGAATAGAATAGAATAGTAAATATGGAATGGAATGGAATGAGAATAGAATAGAATTCTTTATCGGCCAGGTGTGATTGGACACACAAGGAATTTGTCTTGGTGCATATGCTCTCAGTGTACATAAAAGAAAACATACATTCATCAAGAATCATAAGGTACAACACTTACATGATTACGATTCTTTGCATTCATGAACAACATGAAATTTACTTCTGATTACAAGTCCATTGGCTTGGACTGTAAACTTCATTTCTAGTATACCTTGAGACAAAAGTTGAAGAGCCATTTACAGTCCCAAACAGTGGCAGTGGGCCTCTTGTTGGTCTTAGGTTACACAAGAAATGTGGAACATTATGTCTTAACTAAAAGCCATTGGTAAAACAAATCAAACTTCTGCATGGGTTAGCCAGAATCAGAACACATTGAATCATCTTTCTTTAGGGTGCTTACTCAAGAGTAAGGGGAAATGCTAATTCCTTGGCAAATGTACCCCTCAGACATTTTCCTAAGCTGACCTGGCAACAAAATGGAGACTCTCAGGAGTGGACAAAGCTCTAAGAAATAAACAAAGCCCTGCATGTTATTAAAACAGGGCTCCTTTATTACATTTCTGAAAATGTTGATTCAGGCCTCTTGGCTTCTCTGTCTCTCCCCCTCTTCTACTCAGCACTCCCACCAGCAATTTCCCATCCACATCCCTTCATCTGTCACTCAGATTCCTAGTAACTCTCTCTGCTCCTCCCCTCCCCCACATTAAACAATATATTGACAGCACTTAAAGTTGCATGTTTTGGTTTATTTTAGCCTTATAAGCTATGAACTATAAGCTACACGTAGAAAAGATGGCACAAACTTACTCTCCAGTATCTAATTCCGACACAGTATTGCATCAAGCCAGGAATATAAGGTAATTATAGTAATTGAGCTAACTCAAGCTCCCAAAGTCCATAAAGGGAAACAGGAAAACAGTCTAGTGGAATAACGCTTTTAGAGGGCACACACTCCACAATCAGTTGTTCCATAGGTGAAATTCAGTATTTGAAATATTAATAAATAGCAAGTATAATCTTATGCAGAGAATGAAGGCAGAGGTATTTTCAAGACAGAAAGTCTGTCCATTTGAGCCCTCCTACCACTTTTGAATCATTCCAACCTATATCAATGGTTCAATTAATAGAATTAGATTAGGACAGGGATGTCAAACTCACATCATCACGGTGACATCATGTGACGTAGCATGACTTTCCCTTCGCTAAAATGGGGTGGGCGTGGCCAGCGCATGTCACATTCCACCCGTGAGCCGCAAGTTTGACACCCCTGGGTTAGAAGAATCCAAAGAAGGAAATAAATTTTGAATCGTATTTTAACTGATCAGTTTTATGGCTTCGAATTCAAACTATTCATCGGTTTGCTACTGATATTTTGCCTCAAGGAACCAATATGGCTGCCTTTCTAGAAACCGTTGTCTATTGTAGAGCGTTTCACCCAAATGGGCTGCCTGTGCCAATCCGGGGGAAAAATTGCTGTTCTAATACCCTGTTTTTAATAGAGCAGCTCAGCCATGCTCTCAGATCAACTTTAAGTCATTAACAAGCCAAGCTTGAGTTCAACGGGTGACATAATTATAAACATTTCCAAAACTAATTATTGACCTCCTACAGACACTCCTGCCCCCTTATCACAACATCTACATTTTCAGCTAACTAAAATACACTGAACGAAGGAAATCATTACATGTAAGACATTTCCTGTGCAGGTAGGCTGTGCAAACAAACCCAAGCCATCGAACTGTCGGCATTTCAGACTCTGCTCTAATCAAAACACTCAAAGACAAGAAGCGAATTCATCATACAGTTAATGATAAATATTTACACAAAGAAGTCGGGTGGGTTATTACAATGCAGCGTATTGCTCACGCTATTTAACTCAGAAACTAATTACTGTTAGAGTGACACATTCAATCCAAGCTAAGCTTTTTTGGCCAGAAGCATGTGCAATAACTACAGCAGAGTTTTAAGGAATGGGAAAATTGACTTGTTCAAAGACCATGGGAAGACTATGATGAAAACAACAGTTCAGTGAGGAATGTTTATCATGCTGATGGATGGGTTGTCCTTCCCTGAGACTTTTTGTGAGAAAATTGCCACACACACAAAAGCACACATAGCATTCTTTATAAAATTTTGGATTAAAATGTTATTAAAAATACCCTACTGAGAAGGGAAAACATGATATAATATATTAAATATATTATTTAGAGAGACAACTCAATTAGCAAAAAAACTAGCAATGTAGGCTGCATGAAATCTTGGAGAGCTTTAGATGCTGCCTTCAGAGATCTGTGTCAAGGAAGGTGTTACTATTACTGGATTGTAATAAAAAGAAGACTGAAGAATAATCATATCTAAGGTATCTGAGGAGCCTTCTCACCCCTATAAGGACTAGCCTGCCCCACTCACACAATGAAAGAGGCCCGCTACAAATCCTGTCTGCTAAGGAATACCAGTGGGCAGGGTCAAGGAGAAGAACTGTGGCCCCATCCCTGTGGAGCACTCTACCACTGGAGGTGAGAACTACTCCTACTCTTCTGCTTTCTGGAAGTATATTAAAACTTGGCTTTGACAGTTGACTTGGGTCCCGAGGAGGACATTGACTTCTGGAGATGATTGATGGGGTAAGAAGACCTCAGTCCTATACTATCCATCTCTTAGTTCTAGTTTCTAGTTCTAGTTTTAATTTTTCATTACTTTTCTATTTATCTTTTTATCATCTGTAAGCAGCCTAGAGTCATCTTATAGAGGGGATGGGTGGCATGAATAATAAAATAAAGTAAAATAAAACATTAAATGATATTTAAAATAATCATCCTGGCTTGTTTCTTTGAATAATCTCTTCAGTGGCTCTGGCATGCCACTCAAAAACCAAGAATGCCCCAAAACTTAGAAAGAGAGGTTGATTCCAATTTAATATAGTGAATCACCATTATCTTTTACTAAGCATAATAAGATATATTCTTGCCCCAGGGGACTTAAAGACTTGCCTGCACTACAATAGCAGCACATAATGAATGGAACTAACTTTAGAAGGTCAATTTTTAACTTAAAAAAAACCCCAACAACTTGAAATCAAACAGCTACTCAATGTGTAATCGTGGAGTTTTACTATGTAACCTTTAATATATAGATCAAAACAAACATTACTGTAGAAATAGTTTGTTCAACACAAGAAAAAAAAACACTATGAAAGAATCTTCACTATGCCTTAGTCAAGAGTATCAAGACGCTGCCCCTTTTGGGTGTATTAAGTAGAATATCTGAATGCCTAGATGTGGCTGTGGCTGGATAGCTGTATGCCGTCAAAGATTTGTGAAGAGCACTTAAGGAAGGAAATGGAATAAAAATGAAGCAGGGATTGGCAACCCACAGCCAAAGGCTCTTCATATGCCTAGCCGCTTGTAATGGTTGCAGAGACCAAAGATTTAATCAATCTGTTAATATCAGCAAAGGCCCTGGCAGTTATTTAATTCCTGTGGCTAATTAAAAATAACACATTTTGTTTACAAGTATAAATAAATAAAGGAATTGGACACTAGCAATTACAGTGCCCATTTTTAAAAAAGGAGATGGAACAGCCCAGCAAACTATTCTACAGTTATATGCCCTATCTTAGTGATGGCTAACCTTTTTACCGTCGGGTGCCAAAAGCAGGGAAAGCGTGAGGGGAGGTCGCGTGTGTGTGTGCCCTTACCCATAATTCAATGTGCCCTGCCTCCCGCGCATGAGCATGTGACTCTCGTGCTCCCCCCGCTTTTGGCATGGTGGGCCCGGAAGGCCCGCTTTTTGCTCTCCCCAGGCTCCAGAGGCTTTCTAGGAGACTGGGGAGGGCGAAAACGGCCTTCCCCCCCACCCAAGGCCCTCCAGAGGCTGGAAACAGCCTGTTTCCCGACTTCTGGAGGGTCCAGAAGGCCCAAAAAGCAGCTGGCCGGCGCACGCATATGCGCTGCAGGTGAGCTGGGGCAACATTCACATGCCCACCGATATTGACTTGAAAACACACACAGATACTTTTTTTAAAACCAGGGCCTGAAGCAAAACTCTGCTATTTCAATAAATCATAATGACTTGGACAGTGTTACAAGCCCCCTATCTGTTTATAGCTTAGCTTCAATTCTTCTTTTTTCCAAAAGCAGTTTTCCCCCAATCTCTTAAACTTTGTGGAGCACATCTTCATTTCCCCCCTTGGCTGTGCCTCTCTTCCTTTCTCCTAAGAAAAAAAAGGGGTCTCTCTATGTTCACCCCCAAAAAGAAGAAAGAACAGCCTATCTTCCACTCACATGCCTGACTTCTAGCCGCTAGGTGGAAAGAAAAACCTTAGCCTTACTGGGGGAAAAAACCCAATTTTTTTCCTGTGCTCCATAAGATCCATGTACTAACTTATAGGTATTGATGCACATTGAGAAATTTTCACAATTTAAATAATTATATTGTAACACAATGTCTATGGAGATTCTCAATCATCCAGGTCATGATCGTCCCAAAGGTGCTTTGCAAAAGGCAACTGAACTTTCTTGGTTTTTATTTTGAAAGCGTTTCATTTCTCATCCAAGAAGCTCCTTCAGTTCTTGACCCTGACTCTGATTCAATCTCCCCACGGCAAAGAAGAGGTGCCACCAAGTAACTAGTGCATTTGCATGGTCTGTGGTTCAGGTTCTAACTGTCGGCAGATGATTTCCATTTCGTTCTTATGTTATCTTTGTGCTTTTTAAAACTGAGTTCAGGGGGAATCGCTCTTTGAACATTAGGACAAGTGGCCATCCTAAAAGCAGGCAAGTCCCTTTTGCACAGCTCTTGAAGACTAAGCCCAAGGCAAATACCAACCTAATGATGTTTTTAATGATTGTTTACATCAAGGCGCTGCCTTTGCTTTGATTATATGGCAGGACTAAAAGCATGCAGCCTCCCACCACCTCTGAAGCAATATACTACATCCAGGGGCAAAACTAGGAGCAGGAAAGAGGAATGTGAAATGCTACTTGTGTGTGTACGTGACTAAAAGTCAGATTTTGATTCTAATGACTAATCCTTTGCATTTTCTTGCAAGGGTTTTCGGAGGTGGTTTGCCATTGACTCCTTCCAAGGGCTGAGAGAGATGAACTGACCCAGCATCACTCAGCTGGCTTTCTGGTTAGGGCAGGATTAGAACTCATGTCGTCCCAGTTTTTAGCCTGCAGCCTTAAGCACTACACCAAACTGGCTGTCTCATAGGTTATTTCCTCTAACACTGCTGTGAATTGTTTTCATTTTATTCCTTTGAAAAAGCTTTGCTAGCGGAGGCGTCAGAAGAATGAGGAACACAGCATTTATTGCTTGATGGGATGCATCACAGGGATGGGAGGGGGAAGGAAATGGGAGGTTGTTTGTTTAATGATAAAATACTAGAGACGGAAGGTGTCATTTAAGCCGCTAAGTCCATTCCCTTGTTCGATGCCAATCTTCAGAGCGAATAATCCTAGACCAGGAGTGTCCAAGAACTGTGGACTTCAACTCCCAGAGTTATGGGAGCTGAAGTCCACAAGTCTTAAAGTTGCCAAGGTTGGACACCCTTGTCCTAGACCCATGATGGCAAATCTATGGCACGTGTATCACAGGTGGCACACGGAGCCCTCTCTGTGGGCACGTGAACCGTGGCCCAGTTCAGCTCGACTGTGCATGCACGCGTGCCTCCCGATGGCCAGCTGATTTTTGGGTCTCTGACAAGCAAAGTCAATGGGGAAGCCAGATCCACTTAACAACCGGGCTACTAACTTAACAATTGCCGTGATTCACTTAACAACTGTATCAAGCAAGGTCGTAAAATGGAACAAAACTCACTTAACAACTGTTTTGCTTAGCAACGGAAATTTTGGGCTCAATTGTGGTCGTAAGTCGAGGACTACCTGTACAGCTTTTGCACATTTTCATATTAAGTCAGCTCGCAAGACTTTTTCTGGAATTCCCTCCTCTGAAAACATCCTCAACCAAATTCAACCAAATTCTTTGAACCAACTGAGTGAGAAGCAGTAGGGGGGGGGAGGAGTAAAGCAGGAGAATGTTTCTGCCCATCTGATCCTGGACGTTGAGGGCAGATAAAATGCATATCCGTTTCTCCTGCAGGTGTGTGGTGATTTGCCGTTCGGAGAAACCCAAAGTTGATCAAATTTACTACAAAGAGGAAGCAACTTGAGGAACACAAAGGCTTACTTTAAAGGAAGGCCTCTCCAACCTTGAACGGCACACAATGAAGGAAAGTGCATAATTTCAAGAAGATAACGAGATCTGAGAGGCCAGAAACAAAAAGCTGTAACTGGAACCCTCTATCTGTCGATCTGAGGTGATGAAGGAAAAGGGCAGCTAGCAAGAATAGACTGAAACTGAGCTTTGCCGGGGACGTAAAATTAGCCCACTGAAGAACCTTTGTCTCCCACTGAATGCCTGGCAGAGGCATTGTTTTACATATCTCTGCGGCAGAGAGCTTTTTTACAAATTGCAAGAAGCAATCACCGAACTTGAACTAATTTTCCTTTTGGTCTAATTAATACCACGAAATTAGAGTTGGTTCCCTGGCAATGCCCTCCTCGCTGCCTGTCAGCACCGCCTTTGTAGCTTTTAAGGGAACACTCAGTGCTGCCTCTTAAGAACTGGAAGTCGGAAGCTGAGAAAGCTTGTCAACGGTCAGCCGGTCCAGGAATGCTTCTTTTCAAAGGCAACTGCTACATTTATTAAGTGCCGTTCTCAACATTTGATCCAAGGGGGTTGAAAAAAAAGCAAAGAAGAAAGAGGAAAAAAAACAAAACAAAGCCAAAAAAGAACCAAGCCCGTCCTACCATTTTAACAGACAAGTAATGTATGCAAACTAGCAAGCGAAGCAAAGTCAGAATGAAGTTGGCCAATGAATTACAGGTAGCCCTCGACGTACAACCATTTGTTTAGTGACTTTCAAAGTCACAATGGCACCAGGGGTGGGTTCTACTTACCTTCACTACCGGCTCGCAACAAGAGTGTGCGTGTGCTCGTTCTTGCTGCGCTCGCATGCAGCATTTCTGCATAGAAGATTCTGTGCATGCGCATGCGCAGAGAATCCATGATTACATCCGGGCGGGTGGGCGGAGCCTCCCACTGCCGTTACTACCAGTTCTAAGAACCGGACAGAACCGGTAGGAAAACCCACTACTGAATGGCACTGAAAAGAGTGTCTTATAACCATTTTTCACACAACTGTTGCAACATCCCCATTGTCACGTGATCAAAATTCGACTGTTTGGCAACTGGCCTGTATTTATGACGGTTGCAGTGTTCCTGGGCCGCGTGATCACTTTTTGTGACCTTCTGGCAAGCAAAGTCAATAGTGAAGCCAGATTCACTTAACAATCAAGTTACTAACTTAACAATGGCAGTAATTCACTTAACAGCTGCGGCAAGAAAGGTTGTACAATGGGGCAAAACTCACTTAACAACTGTCTTGCTGAGCAACAGAAATTTTGGACTCAATTATGGTCGTATGTCAAGGACTACCTGTACAAATCTGTTCTGCGTCAGTTTCAATTCAGTGTATTGTGGTCATCGACCAGTACGGATGAGAAACAAAATAACATTTCAGAGAGAATTATAATACATTTGCAAAACAATCTATCCAAAATCTAAAAGAAAGTTCCAGGATATAGCCTATATTAAATTAACATATTGGATCGCCAACATGATCACCAACATTCGATGATGAATATAGCACAAGAAGGTAAAAACTAAAATTATATTAAATATGACAACATTTAAAATTACAACAAAATAATAGTATCTAAAACTATTAATATCAACAAAGTAATAATATGTAAAATTTAAATGAGTTCTGGGTCTGGATCTAAGAATGAAGGTATGAATGGAAGATTGCAGGATGCATCTGTGAAACCACTCTCAGCCTCAACACATTGAAGGTGGTGACTTAGACAGGAGTTTAGAACATGTTACAAATTCTGTAGGAAGAATCTACCCTAGAGGAAAGTTATGAATTCTGACCTCTTAAGTCTACCAATTCACTATGGAAAATCAGTTTCTGGGCAGTTGTGGTGATGGTTATGAGGATTGAGAGATGGGGCTACCCAACTTCAGCGGAGGCATATAGGCTATGGAACTCTTTATCCTAGGAAATTGGACTTGATATTATATTCCCGATTAACACTATCTTTACTAGTGCTTCAGTGTGATGTTTTGCTTGTTTCCATTGCCACCCTTTTTTGTGTGTGAATTTACTACCGTGATTCCCCAAAAATAAGACCCTGTCTTATATTTTTTTTAACTATGAAATAAGCGCTTGGTCTTATTGCCATGCGCTCAAAAGCCCGATTGGGCTTATTATCAGGGGATGCCTTATTTTGGGGGAAACAGAGTAGCTCGAGTGTCCTTTCCAGTGTTTACTTTCCAGTATTAAACTTTGGGTTTTAGAAAATGCATAACGTGATACCCAAGCTTGATTCTGGCTTGAGAGACCCCTGAGAGCTGAAGGGAACGTTTTGAGATTCACATCAGCAAACAGAAGGAATTGATCACACATGGAAAACTGATGGTATTACAAATGGCATCATTGACATGTTGCCACAAGAGGCAGAGTTGGGAGGCATCACTCGGTGGGATTGTTTCTCACAGAAACACTCCGCTCAGGGCCGCGGTTCAGAAGAGATCTTGGCCAAAGTCCAAATATTTGTAGCTTTTCACAGGGGTGGTACTTGTCTAGGGAATTTGGGCTGTTTTCCTTCTCTTTGAACAGGAGGGCCTTGTGCCACTTCATTCAGGTTTCCTTTGAACTCTCTTCATTTTCCGAAGAGATGGACCACATGGCCCACCAGCTTCTGCTGTGGCGGGATGAATGGCACTTTTCTCTGAATCCCCTTGCTAAAGGAAACTTTTCATGCTCGGAACAAAGAAGAAGGAACAATCATTGGAAGGCTGGGGAAACTATGCCAACATTTTGGAGGCAGGGCAAGAGTAAGAAGCAGTGATGCTTTGTGGGAAATCCTAAAGGAAGATGTGCTGGTGAGGTCAAAATTTCTAGATTGGAAGGCAGTTTGGGTAAAGGAATGGTCTTAATACAGGTGTTCCTCAACTTACAACATTTATTTAGTGACCATTACAACAGCACCAGCGGTGAAATGCACTTACCTTCACTACCAGTTTGGGAATGTGAGCGCTTGTGCCTGTCTCTTCTGTGCATGCACAAAGCCTTCTGCGCAAAAATGGGATGTAATGATGTCCCGGTGGATGGGCGGAGCCTCCTGCCATCGGCGCTACCAGTTCGCATGAGCCGGATAGATCTGGCCGGATTTCACTACTGAAGAGCACTGAAAAAAGTGACTTATGACAATTTTTCACACATATGACCATTGCAGCATCCCCATGGTCACATGAACAAAATTAGGACGCTTGGTTCATGTTTATAAGTGTTGCCGGGTCCCAGGGTCATGTGACCACCTTTTGCAAACTTCTGACAAGCAAAGTCAATGGGGAAGCCAGATTCACTTAACAACTGTGTGGATAACTTAACAACTGCAGTGGGTCATTTAACAACTGTGGCAACAAAAGTCATAAAATGGGACAAAACTCACTTAACCACTGTCTTGCTTAGCAACAGATTTTTTTTTGTACTCGGTTGTGATTGGAAGTTGAAGACCACCTATGCTTTAGTCTATGAGAAATCAATTTTTGAACTTACACTGCAGTTCTCCTAAATTGCCTACCTCAAAATGGCAAGACACTGAGTGGCATTGTAAAGCTATTTTGGCCAGAATTGGCCAAGGCTGTACATAGACCTGCTTGGTTTGCCAGTTTTGTTCCTAGTTTTGGAAATTTCAGAGGCTTAGTTCTATGGGGCATCTATTCAAAATGTTGCACAGGTAGTCCTCAACTTACAACTGTAGTGGAGCATGCCTTTCATGCTCTTAAGTCATGGCAGTCATAAATTAGGTCACCTTTGTTGACCAAGCTGATTTTATGATCTTTTTTGCAGTGGTTGTTAAGCAAACAATATGGTTCTTAAGCCAAGCTATGATTCATTATCGGCTGATTTTGCTGAAAACTGGAAGCAAATTCCAGTTTCCAGCAAAATATTCTTAACACATGGTCACATGATTGTGGGATACTGCAAATAGCCATAACCACACTCTGGTTTCTGAGCACTTGAAATGCAGTCTGTCAACTTCCAAAGCATCCCTGGCCTGCTCTCGAGCTGCCATAGGCAAGGGGGGTGGTGGTGAGAAAATGTACTTTGCAGCTGCATCAAGGAGCTGGTATCTCAGTCAAAACAAGGCACATTCCAACTGATAGGCTGAGGTCATCTACACAGAAACCCACAGTGGCTGGAGAGGAGTGATCTCTACAACCCGTGAAATTGCTTTGTTGGAGAATGTGACTGATGACACACCTTAGGGGGAATGGGGAAACAGGGTCAGAGCCAGGACATAAATTAAGAACCCTGACACAGTCATAAGATGGGGGGGGGTACCATCAGGACTTTGGAACAGGTTGTAAGTACCCCTGGAGATTCATCATAAATTTGAATCTAAGCAATTGGTCATAAGTCAAAATCTCCCTGCAACCTGATGGACTCTTTTGTACATTCTTTGTAAGCAACTCTCTGTTGAATCCATACTGTGCTGTAAATCACATCTTTTTTGAGACAGTAGACAAATGATGTAGAAACTTTTGATGACTTTGCAGTGGGCAAGAGACAGACACTACAATACAGGGATTCCAGGAATGATGCTTTATTATACTAAAGGGTAATAAGAGTGTAAGTCTGTGTCTCTCTTTCCCCTCTTACATTAACAAAATCAAGGTGGGTCTCTTCTGAGTTTCTTTCTCACATTTGTTTCCACCTATACAAGAACTTCCCCATGTTCTTCCTAACTAACTCTGTCATACCTAAGCCTTCTCTAAATTCTGAGATAGGCTCACACTTAATAATATGGAAACAAGGGCCACAGCAGATGTGATGATGATGTAAAGCAGATAGGGACTTTTCTTCCATTTTTAATGAAAATTTAGGGACACTTTTTCATTTTAATAACTCTCTTTTGCTTCCTTTACAACATTTAAAGGGAACCATTGATTTGATTTGATTTAATTCAACAATCAATCAGTGGAATGATTTGTCTCCAGAAGATGTGGTTGTTCCATCACTGGAAGTTTTTAAGAAGAGATTGAACAGCTATTTTTCTGAACAGGTAGAGGGACTCCTACTTGAGCAGGGGGTTGGACTCAGTGGTGGGAATCAAATTTCTTTTACTACCGGTTCTGTGGGTGTGGCTTGGTGGGCGTGGCATGGCTTGGTGGGTGTGGCTTGGGCGTGGCAGGAGAAGGATACTGTAAAATCTCCATTCTCTTCCCACTCCAGGGGAAGGTTATTGCAAAATCCCCATTTCCTCCCGATCAGCTGGGACTTGGGAGGAAGAGAATAGATGGGGGCGGGACCAGTCAGAGGTGGTATTTACTGGTTCACCGAACTACTCAAAATTTCTGCTACCAGTTCTCCAGAATTGGTCGGAACCTGTTGAATACTACCTCTGGTTGGACTAGAAGACCTCTGAGCTCTCTTCCAACTCTGTTATAATGTATTCTGTATTTTTGTGTGTACATTTTCCCTCACAGTACTTATGATAGGAGGTTCTGGAGTCACTAAAAGAAGGACTTGAAGGCCCACACAACGTTAGATCATCCTGGATGTATATGACACTTCATGCTTGGCCTAGAGTCTGATTTGTCGTTAGGAGTCATGAACTGGTTCCTGGTTTCCTCCCAGCTCCTTGTATATCAACATAACTTTCAAAAGATGATTATTTAAACATGTCCCCTTTTACCTTCTGCAAACTCTCTGGCCTTATGTTTCCCTTCCTTGGTTGCGCGCCTGACAAATTACAATTGCCCCTTTCTTATCGTACTCATAAACCATCTAGCTGTGCCTCATATAAAACCCGCATCATTTGTTTTCTTTGCAATCCAAGATACTCTAAGCGTGCATTAAAAATAAACGGGGGCTCTGTTTGTCAAATCTTTCCCCACAGCCATGAGAGTTACAAGGGGAGAAAAAGGGGGTTGTTTTCTCTGAAAACAGAGACAACTGTAAGTTTTGCAAATCTCTCATAGGTTCCACGGTTTCAATCTTTACTGCTAGGGCAATGTATCATTCACATCACCAGCCTTGCTTTATGTCATTTGTCCATTTATCATTTTGGAAACAAGGAAGGATGTACACAGAAAATCAGCATGGCAGCCCTAATTCTTGCTATTTGCTGGTACTTAAATCATATTAAGGATACTGTACTATTAAGGATACTGTTAAAATAGGGAGAAGACTTTGGGATATACTGTCAAAGTTTGGTGCATCTGTGCTTAGCATCATAAATGATAAATGAGATTGTTCTTTTCCTGCAAGGAAAAAAAAATATCCCATGATGTTTAATGCCTGCCCATCCACCCAGGATAAAAACATGAGACCAGGATGAGAATGGGATTAATAAAGTTCCATGACTTTATTAATTGTAAAGATCTGCAATGAGCTTTTTTGGTGATTGTGGGGGAAGGGTCTGTTCGGTTCAAAGAAGGTCCTGGAATTGGTTTCTCATAGAAGGAAGAAACATAAAATGACATCATCACATGGCAATGTGGCAATAAACAGAAATATCAGTAGACATTACCCAATGGTGTTTGATCTGGGTCCAGGAAGGGCAATTTGAGCTCAGCATCACAGATCCACATATATAAATGCACATGGCATTTTTTTTAAAAAAATAAAAGGTTTTTCTGCTAGCAATGAAGCATTCTACATGAACATTGGGTTTCTTCCAGTTGTGAGAGTGGAAATCATTCCTTGAAATAGATGGAAGATCAGTGTTTTGAAAAGATCTAGCCACACAAGTGTGTAGGGTGTGTGCATGTAAGTGGGACAAGTAGAAGTAAATGAAATCAAAGCAGATAGTAAGTGTACATGTACACTACATGGCTAATACTGTATTTTTCCAAATCTTCTGGGTTTTTCCAAACAGACTCCCACTTCACCAAAAAAACCCCACTAAGTTGAATTAACTTATCAAAAATTAGTGGTAAGTGAACAATGGAAGGTTTTGTACAGCCTCAAGGCTGCCACGTAGACTTTTGATTCAAAATTACTGATTGTTGCCTTCAGATTAAAATGATCTGCTTGTATTCTATTATATTCGTCCTCTGTTATTGTTTGTGCCATTTTTGACGCTATATTGTTAATACTGAGGTCAAAAATTAGACATGCTTAAAACGGGATCACTGAAATCAGTAGGCGTGTATGGTAAGTAAACACCCATTTATTTCAGTGGGTCTGTTCAAAGAATGATTAGATCTTGACTCAACCTCTAACATGTAGTTAAAAGTTGGTTTTCATATGTTGTTTGCTGCCTCAGGAGGCTTCAAATTATGAAACAGAAGCTGAAATGGGATGAAGAGACATATTACAGGAGTTTTGTGATGGTGAAGTCTGCAGAACAAGAGAAATAGACCAGGATCTTCACTATGCATAATCATCATCAGAAATAAGATATGTCAGCCGGCAGAACAAAACCTGGATGCAATGTATTTTGGAACAATACCTCAGTTAGGCAATGCAGGAAGATGTATTTTTCCTGTATAAATTTTGAATTATTTTGAAGTAATGTTAAAAAACAGACAACAGTGCTCCTCCCGCCGCTTCAGGGAACATATATATGACTAGATCAACAAGAAACGACAAGCATATTTAACTGGATGCCTGAGTTCACCTCTTCAGAAAGGTCTATTTTCACAAATAGAGAAAACTTAGAAGAAAATCAAAACAAATCTGGAAACAAACTTCCGTTTCAAATGTTTTAATCTGAAGGAATGTATTCAGTATAAAAAATCAGTGACTAGCTAGTAGTACTGATTAAGGTTTAAATATATAAAATCCAGAAAATTTTTAAATGTAAATTGATGCGGGGGGGGGGGAGAGATTTACATGTGCGAATGGCTGAGTTGTGTTTTCTTTCCCCCAAAACCATTCACATCCTGCCCTTTGAGGAACCTTCCTTAAAGGCCAGTGACCATAAACATTCCTGAATAATGATAGTCTTCGTTAACAGACCCCCCCCCCACTTGACAGCTGCATGAAGAAAAATATTACAAAACTTGACATTTTCGCAGAGTTACAGGGAATGGAAAAATAAACTTTGTTGGTAGATTAATTGGATTCTGCACTTGGTCCATCCGCATAACTTAATAATTCATATCCAGCAAAAGATGCTCCAAAACTGAAACACATTTAGCAGAGTGATAAGAGCCATGGGGGGTTTTTTTGGCCTTTGGTTTGGAAAATTTTTCAATATTACAATAGGATCTACTTCACTTATATAAAGTGAATCCAAGCTCAGAAGAGCAGCAGGTTGGTATGTCGATGAGAGTTTTTGTCACAAAATCAAACAAAGTGAGTGGCATTTCTATCCGAGCTGTTTGGCTACCTATGGAGTAAGATGAGGATGCTTGGATTGTGAAGCAAGATTTATTCAGCACTGAGTGGTTTTGTTCTTTTCCCATGGATTCTCCATTAATCTGCCAATCCATTAATTTATGTAGGCAATACTCATTAATAGACTTCTTCACATATGAAGGAAAAATACCTTACCAGCATGAATAAACAGCAAAGCAGAGTACCTAAAAATCAGAATTGCCAAGGAAAATCCTTCTTCCCTTATTTCTGTGGCTAGCACTGGACACATAGTCAGCCTTGCCTGTGATTTCATTGACTAGACATTAAAATGAGAGTAAGTTTACTCTCATTAATTTTGGGGAGCAGGAGAGTGCTGAATATTTTGTCTTGTATTTCGGCACCTAAATCATTAGTATTATGATTCCTCTTTTATGATGATATTATTTCGCGTTGTTTCCCCAATGTGCTTTAATCTCATATTAAAGACCCTTAATGCTATTTTTTTTAAAAAACCACAGTGTCTGACAAAACAAAGGAAGCATTTGATCGAATCCCAGTTGATCATAAAACAACTGAACTCTACCTCTCTTCTACTGATGCTGAGGTTTATTAGAAAAAATACCAGCTCTTGTATTAAAAGGTGCAGGAAATCATCATACAAAAATGGTGTGTGTCCCAACTGCCAATTTTATCGAAACAGATTTATTAATCTTATTTTTGGAATGAAATAATTTGTTCAATGATACAGTCAGAACAGAGAGTCTCTCTCTACGACTGGATTCTTTGCAAGGGTAATATTGGAATATTACAGCTGCTGAGGATTATTGAGAGAGTCAAAATGTACTTTTCATCAGTGATAATTAATCTTGTATCAAAGTGTTTGTTTTCGCTGTCATTTATATACATTAGCATGAGGTTCATGTGAAAACCGTACATTAAATTACATATTGTATAAATCTTTTCATTAGATACCAGTCCCCTTGTCCTTACTTTTTGCGACTAACCTTTGATCTTCTAGTCAGTAACAAAAATAATTACCATTTCTGTCCAACCTGGCTTGATCTATGTAATTCAGAAATAGCTGCACAGCTGGAGACAGATGTTCATGTCTCCATTGCTAAACTCTAGAGAGACTTCCACTATTATTTATATCACCCTTGTTGTGAGTTTATCAGCTTCCACATGTTCCTCTCTAAATGCATGATATATTCTGTGAATTTCAAGAAATAATGACTTTGCAGAAGCAGAGGGAGATAAAACTAGAAAAGGAAAAAGTTAAAACTTTCCTGATATTTAATTCTGCTTCATAGGGTAGAATTTTATAGATGAAATGGTCCATTCAGGTGTTATCTTTCATCTATGAAAAATATTTCAAGATTCAAGAAAATTACTGACTAGCGCTTGCCTAATTTAGCAATTTAACCAAGAAACCTAAGAATTAAAAAATAGGAAATCTTTATATCTCTTACATACTAAGAAATATAGTCTAAGAGCTGAAGAGAATACTAAAAGAAGTCCAGGATTTGGGGGACAGGAAATTTTGAACAGGATATTTCCTCTACTTAAGATCCTGGAAAAAACAGGCCATCTTTCCAAGTCCAATGTTGCAGTAATTATGGGTGGGACTGTATAACCATATAATCTCCCCTCCCCTTCCTTCCCTTCCCTTCTCTTCCCCTCCCCTCTCTGCTCCTCTCCTCCCCTTCCATTGTATCCAACACTTTTCTAATGGTCTGTCCATTAACCTGGCAGTCTAAACTGACTCAAGTCAATTGGCATTTACCCCTTAAAAACAATTAGCTTCGAAATAGTGCTACACGCTTTCCCTTAATTCGCTACATGTTTAGTTAGCTGTTTGGGGAATGTATTAAGTAGCTCCAATGGTTAATGAGGAGTTGGAAAGTTTAAACTGATTAAAACTGGACTCGGTGCATTGATCTTAGGCATTGACTTGCAACATGGGTTGTTGTTTTTTTACATGATTAATTTTTTTTTTTGTCAAAATGGAAAGACCCATGAAGCATGTTTTAACAATTACTGTAAGAAGCAGGCTTGGACACATGTAGCATGCAACTTCCAAATGTTGTAAAGGGGGAGGGGGTTGTCTTAAGCTAAACTTCAGTGCATGTAGGTATATAACATATCTGTATTCTTTCTGAGCAAGCTTTCTTCAATGCAATCTCCTTTTATGACAGAAAGCAAATCTTAGGCTACAACTCTGTATTTTTTAATAAAGGGCTGTTCCAAGTGAACACAATACTTCTAAATCAAGATAATGTAATCCCAGAGAAAAGGCACAGCAAACCAGCTAGTATTTCAGGTTTATTAGGTTATAAAATATAGACTTATATTTCCACAGAACATAATATAATCTTCCATTTCATGTACTTAAAATGGTACACCTTTATTCCAAAATATATTATTTAATGTACCCCAAAATACACTTCAACCTTTATTTAACATAAATTCAGCTCCAAATACCATAATCTTCTATTTAAGTCCTAAATAAATTGGTTTTCTTTCTAAACAATTCCCAAATTAATTTTAAACATTTCTTAAAGCATGTAATGGAATGTGTAAATGACATTAAGAAGGGAAGAGACGATGCCTAGGAAACAATTAGATAAAAGAGCCAGGAGCCTCCAGTGGCTTAATGGTCAGAGAAAGAAACTTAGGAAGGACCAGCTCTAATGGATCAAGCAGTTAAAAGGGGCAGTGGGAAGTTTATAGCGTCAGACTTGCATGATTCTGTTAAAGTAGACTTACAATAGAGTAGGATTGATTGGATTAATTAGAGTAGAATCTAGTCTTGTTTCCTATCCAATTTACTTGGGAGGACTGACAAAACAGCAATTTGGAGGAGATACCTGTAGAGTTTTATTTATCAAATTTATAAGCCACTCATCTTGGGGTTTGTAACATTGAGTGGCTACATGTACCGCAGGAATATGTGTACGACAGTTTGATTAAAGCTGTGATAAATTAAGATAAAAGCGTCCTCACATCAAACTGTGCTTTTGGCAACTTCATGGACAAATTAGTCAAAGTCTCTCTAAAGCACTAGAGTATAGTATTTCAACAGATTTAAAGTAACAAAATTAAAAATCTATATCCAGGTTTTAACCTTGTTAAAAAAAGAGAGATAAATTCATTTTTCCAAAGTGTTCATAACACCTGAGCACATTATTCTGTATTTCCCCTATTCCATATCATCGGAATCTTATTAAATGTGATAAACAGCTGAGCCCATTATTCTACGCTTCCCTTATATCATAACAGTCTGATTAAATATTGCTTAAAAGAGAGAAATACAGTGCAAGTCCAAGTAACGGTACCCTCTGATTTCAACCAAGCTCAACTCTATCCAGCAACAGATCCCATGGAACTCTATGGGACTTCTGAGAAGATATGGGTAGAGTAGTAAAGTTCATGGAATAGGTTAATGGAACGTTTGCTTAAATTCCATAATGCCCAGTGGAAATTGAATGCATTTCCATCTCATGATCTCTTGCTTAGAGAGGAGGCTGATTCATATGCCTATTTTGGTCTAAGAACCACACATTTTGCAGCCGTGTTAGAGATGATGGACCAATCACATCTACCTGAGGTAAGAAGGTTGTACTCTATTTCCCCACTCCCTCTCCCAACGCACAAAGTCAGAATTAAATTTTGGGCACGAGCAACTGGCAGAATGCCCAAAGTTTCATGCCTCCAGGAAGAGCTGCAACCCACAAGCAAAGGGAAGGAGATTATGGTTCCTACGGTTACACTATTATTCTAGAGAAAATAGCCCCAACAATTGTGCGCAATCTTTCAGCCCACTGCATTTAGCTACCATTTGTTTATTTAAACACAGTTCAACTTACTTTACCTAATGGGGCAGAACTTCTAAAAGGAAAATTGTGTTTAGCTAAGCATTTTAAAAAAAACGTTCTCAGTGCTTACTCTAAATAAATAGCCCGCCAAAGTTTTCATTGGCACAATGTAGCCAAATGTATTCAATTTCCTTTAACAATATAAAATAGTCACAGGAGTTCTGGATTTTTTACCTTGAGAGGAAGGAGGTGAGGGAGGGAGAGTGGAAAGAGAGTATACAAAAGCTTTATTTTATAAAATGAAATAAATCTCAGTACGGGTACCAGAAATTTGCCTTCAATGTTCTACTACTTATATATAAACCTATACAATAAAGCATTTGAAACGACATTCATATAAAAGAAAGGATATACCTTTAAATAAATAAAAGCTACTATGTACATTATACTGTACATGAAAAGAGATGTGACATCAGTGGGATTAAGTTACTTAATATCCTTATTTTCTCCATTAAAAAAACAAAAAGGAAATTGGCCTTACTCTACATTTTACAGCTGGAATCTAAATTTCTTGTATCCTTTTTTTTTTTTTGTCTTTTGATTTTCTTATCTCCCTAAATAAATCCCCTTTGCAGAGGTTTCGCTTAATGTTTTTTATGGTTTTCTTGATCTTTGTGACAGCCACATTTCCTTCCCCAGATACTTATGGGGGTAGTGACAAGCACCTGGATGCAGCCCAGTTTGTGGTGTGACCGACACCATATAGGAAGAACTTTAGCTCCAGGATTCTGTCGGAATGAACTGGTCCTCTTCTGGGAGAAATATTGTGAAACGGTCACTCCAATTCCTCTACCCTCAAAAAAGAAACATACAAGAATAACTGTACAATTTCCACTTTGCGATGCTCGGTTTTGCAATTGAATCCTAGTGGCATCCACACGATCGCACCACCATGTTCCTGTACTTTTTCAAAATAACATTGGAACTGTCATCAAAATAGAGGACAGAGATGGCATTCAGTTTGGTTGGAGCACAACAAGGCTTCGGGACATGATCAGGAAACATCAAATGGACCTAAAAGACACAATGATACAATGATACAATGATTTTACTGATTCAATAATCTGTTGTAATGACTCTTATAATGAGCAATAACACACACTGGGGTTTTTTTTTGCTGGGAGAGTCACAGTCATATTGTTAAAATGTTATCCGGTCTCGGATAACTCTCTCAGAATCTCCTCGCTTGGGGTTTTAAAAAGGGGTTTTTAGTGTAACTTAAGATTTGGGGTTTTTAGGATTGTTTTTAGGGCT
>JANHFK010002201.1:72184-92263 GCA_036250565.1 Sibynophis collaris | reverse complement strand
AGCTCAGGATGTCATCACACAACCCATTAGCCAGGTCGTTACAACACAAAAGAACAATGGGCACACAGCCAGTACCTTAGCCACACAGGATGTTACAAAACAGTCCACTAATCTGCACACATCAACTCCATCCATTAATCAAGATGTTACAACACAGCCAACCAACCTGCTTACAACAACAAAGCCAGCACTCCGCACACACCCCCCCACCAATATTTATAGAAAGACGGCAGCTCCAATCACGCTTTGCTCACACAAGCACGAAGCCTTATTTTCAGGAAAACATGGTATTGTTTGCACAAACAATTGTGTTTCTCCAACCTCTGCAAATCCAAAAGATCACAATGCATTCTATGGATAAAACAGCAAATACTTAAAAAAAAAAAAAACAATTCCCTCCATTTAACCTCTGCCTAATGTCAAATATAGTAGTCCTCAATTACCTACTGTAATTGGGACTGGGAACTCTGTCCCTAAGCAACACAATCCTAAGGCACAACTTCATGTGACTGCCTCAACTTAATGATGGCAGTTCCGGCTGTCCCCCATTGCTGTCGTTAGGTGAATCCTACACAGTTGCAGCATCCTGTGGGTGCAGAATCGCCATCTATGATCTTCTGTCACCTTCCCTACTGACTTTGTGCATCGGAGGCTGGCAGCGAAGGTCACAAACGGCAATCATGAGATGCCACAACCGTCGCAAACGCTGCCAGTTGTTTAGCATCCAAATTCGGGTATCGCCATTGCAACATCCCAGCGACCACAAGTTGCTATGGCAAGACGGTGGCCAAGCGGCGTACCGAATCGTCATCACCGACGGCCACAACGATGAGAATCCGTCATAAAAAACCCTCTCATTCAGTGCCATTGTAACTTTTAGTCGCTGGACAAGTGGTCGTTAAACAAGGACTGCCTGCATTCTACCTGCAAAATAATTGGCAGACAACAGGACGGACTTGAGGCAGGAAAATTGGATGCTTGGTGAGGAATCCTCTTTTTAAAAAAAAATTAATATATTTTTTCCTCCCTTCCTTCCAGATTCTCAAGCCTTGAAAGAGAACACCAAATCACCTTCGCCCTCGACTTTGTCTTCCCCACCCGCCACGGAGTCTCCCAAGCCAACCCGTCCCCGCCGGCGGCGGCCTCCCGCTGTCCTGCCTTCCGACCGTCCCTATCAATGCAAAGACTGTGGCAAGCGCTTTGTGTACCGCTCCAAACTGGCCACCCACCAATGGACTCATTGCGCCGAGCGGCCCTATAAATGCCCCGACTGTCCCAAGAGTTTTAGTTATCCATCCAAGTTGGCCGCGCACCGACGTACGCACACCGGGGAGCGCCCCTTCCCCTGCTCTCTGTGCCCCAAGCGCTTCGGACATCGCTCCAAGCTGGCAGCCCACCAGTGGATTCACACGCCGGAGCGCCCGTATAAATGTGCAGATTGTCCCAAGAGCTTCTGCTACCCTTCCAAGCTGGCCGCTCACCGCCGCACGCACACGGGGCAGCGGCCGTACCCCTGCAGCCGCTGCGGGAAGAGTTTTTGCTACCCTTCCAAACTGGCTGCTCATCAACAGATCCACGCGGCCACCGCGGCGGGGCGGCCTTACCCATGCCTGCGCTGCAGCAAGAGCTTCCGGCAGCTGCGCAACCTCACCCTTCACCAACGGGTGCACGAGGATGGAGAAGCAGGCGACGACTTAGCCCAGGACAAAAGCCACAGCAGTGGAGACAGGCCTTAAGTCGGAACCGCTGGGCTCTGCGAGGGCGCAGGGAGAAACGTGGGATAATTTGAAAACTTGGTAGCCGTGGGATCGTTGTAAATAATGGAAAGTTATGGTGGAGTTCAGGGTTGCACCTGTAAACCTCCAGCAACCCGTAACTTCTCTGTTCTCGGCTTTGATGGCAAAACGCCAAATTCAGAGACCAAGTTGTGCAGCCCGTGCTGAAAACTCTTCTGGTAACCTCGTTTCTGCAGTGACCAATGGCCTATTCTACAACCTTGTTTTAAGTTATGCAGACTTCTGCACCTTCGTGATTTGTTTTGCTTCGGTTTTAACGTTCCAGTCCTCACCAAACACAATCCTGGTCACTCCCATAGTCCACGTCAGTTCCGTGTCAACGGAAGATTGAGATTCCCACACTAATTGCATTTAGAGAAGTGAACGCCTGCACCAAACCTCACTTGTTCAGCACAGCAGAATCTGTTGTGTGCTTTGCACAAAAAGGAGAAACCTCCGTCTGTGTGGTCGTGTATAGTTTTGTTTTATGTTCAACTGGTGCATGCTTGTGTCAGAATGTGGAACTCAAGCATACCTGTGATCCAAGGGTCTATATAAACTTATATCTTCACGGTGCATTATACAGGGGCTACATTGCAGCTGGCTTGACCAGTCAACCTTTGGCCGTGGAAAATCGGAGGTTTGATAATGCATGGACTGAGCACATCGTATTGGACATGAGTTGTGTCGACTTTCAGAAGAAATCTCTTGATTATTATTATTATTTTTTACAAAACAAAAGCCGAGTCTGGCAACGTGGCAATTGGTGAAATCCATCAGTGGGATCGCTTAAGACACCAATTCCAGGAAAGAGTAGGCAACGTTTATGTTTTAAAGGGTTGTAGAAGCAGAAAAATCCCTGGGCAAATTCACATCACCGTCCAGGTTTGTCGTTTACACATTGCATCAAGAGGCCTCGGGCCACTTTCAGGATTAGTGTGGGTCGTGCATTAAGGGTGAAGCAAGTGCATTGGTAGCACACATAGAAAGCAGATTTTACACATGAATTTCTCGGGCTGAGGGGTTGTATCATTTTATTTTCACCATGTAGTACACACAATTTTATAGCCTGCTTCCTTGTTACTCCTATGTGTTTGGTTTCCTTGTACCACATGCCTAAAGACACCGAACAATTCCATTTTGCCCTCATTATTGAATATTAAGTTCCCTCTTGGGTTTTTCTGTCCACCTGTTTCTTCTAGACCCAAGTCCGCTTTTCACTACTATCCACCATTAATACACACATTTATTTTTTTTTCCTCGATAGCTGGTAAAACCTAATCCAGGTAGCCCTCGACTTACGAACCCAGTTGCTAAAGCGAGATGTTTGTTAAGTGACTTTTGCTCCATTTTACAACCTTTCTTGCCAATGCTGTCAAGGGAATCCCTGCACTTGTGAAGTTAGTAACACGCTTGTGAAGTGAATCTGGCTTCCCCAATTTGACTGCTGGTCAGAAGAGAATCACAAGAGCCCGGGGAAACTCTGCAACCGTCATAAATATGAGTCAGTTGCCAAACGATTGAATTCTGACCACGTGACACGGGGGGGAGGGGGATTTTGCAACGGTCGTGAAGTGTGAAAAACGGTCGTGCGTCACTTTTTCTAGGGCTGTCGTAACTTTGAACGGTCGCAAAATGAACTGCTGTAAGTCGAAGGCTACCTGCGGTGCAGCTTTCTACTTTCCCACAAACTAGCACACACCGACTTCCCTATAATTCAGATTTGGGTGAAAGGCAGGTGGAAGTATGTGTGATTGGTTCCTAGTCTGTTTGTAGCTGTAGTTTAAAAAAAAAAAAAAAAAAAAGGAAAGCTCCATTAGATGCTGGAGTTTTTTGTCTTATTTTTCTTGAAATAAAATAAAATATAAAAGAAGCAAAACACCGTTTTGAAATTAAGTTATGCTTGGTGGGTGTGGGAAAAAGGTTGTGGGGTTTTAAGGAAAGTTGGTCACAGAGGGAAGGTCCAGCATGGGAGTTAGAAAAGAGGTCTCCGATCTTGGCCGCTTTAAGCCTGGCGGACTTCAACTCCCAGAATTCAGCTTTGCTGGCTGGGGAATTCTGGGAGTTGAAGTCTGCCAGGCTTAAAAGTGGCCAAAGTTGGAGATCTCTGAACTAGAAAGAAACTCAACTTAATGACCACAAGGGACCCTGCCCATTGTTCATAAGTTGTGATGATCGTAAAACCAAGATCGTCACGTGACCAGACCCGTTTATCTTTTTTTGTAGCCGTTGTAAAACGAATCCGTTGTTCGCTATGAACTGTTTTTGCACAGCAAAAAAACAAACAAACCAGAAGTAAAAGCTTGTTTGTTTTTTAGTAAAACGTGGTCACATGATCATGAGATGCTGCAAATGGTCATAAATGAGGGAACTTCAGAACCAGGTATCTCAAGTTCCTTGGGGTGGGTCGGTCATAACTTCAAATGGTCACTAAGCAACTGGTTGTAAATCAAGGATTGCCTGTATTCCCAAAAGCCCCATTTCTGCATCTCGAATGGCAAAGACAGAGATGGGTTAGAATTAGAATGACATAGTTGGAAGGGACCTTGGGAGGTCTTCTAGACCAACCCCCTGCTCAGGCAGGAAACCCTATACTATTTCACTCAAATGGCTGTCCAATTTCTTCTTAAAAACTTCCAGAGTTGGAGCATTCACAACTTCTGGAGGCAAGTTGTTCCACTGATTAATTGTTCTAACAGTCAGAAAATTTCTCCTTAGTTCTAGGTTGCTTCTCTCCTTAATTAGTTTCCACTCATTGCTTGTTGTCCTGCCTTTCGGTGCTTTGGAGAAAAGCTTGACTCCCTCTTCTTTGTGGCAACCGCTGAGATATTGGAATAGTGATATCATGTCACTTCTAGTCCTTTAAATTAAACTAGACATACCCAATTCCAGCAACCTTTCTTCATATGTTTTAGCCTCCAGTCCCCTAATCATCTTTGTTGCTCTTCACTGTGCTCTTTTTGAGCAGGGTTGTCAAACTCACAGCCCGCGGGCCGGATGCATCACACACTGGCCACACCCTGTTTAGCGAAGGGGGAAAAAGTCCCGATACGTCACGCGACAATGCCGTGATGACACGAGTTTGACATCCCTGTTCTAGATTTTCAAAAGAGTATAGTATAATATACTAAAGTAGCATAATATAGTCAGCAATGACTAGCTGAGTAAAATCTGCAGGGACTCCTTTATCTTTTTTAAAATTGATTTCTTGCCAGTAAGATGTACTGCCTTCCTTCGATGAAAGCTAATTGGAGAAAGGGGGATTTGTAATAACAAACATTGCTGAAAAACGCATAAATAGAACTTTTCTTTCCACCTTTTCAAAAATGTGGATTGGGCTAAGTTTTTAAGCTAAGTTAAAGGCCAGCTATTAAATGTTTAGACTTGCTTATCACTTGAAATGATAATATAGCTATGCTTTTATGGAGGGATGGGTAATCACCCCAAATACTAGTTTCTGTGGAATAGTAAACTGAGGTTTCAGATAGGGTATATAGGCTCCTTCATGGACCATTATACTAAAAATGGCCTGATGCTTTCCAGCTGTTCTGAAGTTCTTAGAATTCCCAGGCAACATGCTCACTTGAAGTTCTGGAAGTTACAGATCAAATACATCTGGAAACCATGTTGGCAAATGCTATATTGAACTTAATAGTTTAACAGTAAAACAAAACTTCTTATTAAAAGATGTATTCAATAGCTGAATTTTTCATTAGATGCAGGTGAGTTATTCAAAATTCAAGAAAAAGCAATTTGTTGAAAACTGAACTACAAATAATAATATCCTGCTCCAAATGTCTGGTACATAAGTTGAACTTGTGAGAAAAAGCCTTTACAGCCAGACTTTTAAAAACAATCATTTTATGGCATTTATTAGTTATACATTACCTTTAGTAAGTTAGGCATTGTTAAATAATCATTACAGGCAGAACAAGATCCAATATACCTTCAAGGGGAAAAAAGACAGAGATAAAATCACCTTGGGAAGGTAGAAGAGGTGTTGTGAGCAATCTGACACTTTTACTGTCTTGTATCACAAGCCAGAACATGTTTTCAAAATTCCAAATGCGTCCCCTGGCCTGAAATACTACATACTGTACAGCAACAAAAGAAGTTATTAGTGTAGAATTTCCTAATACTAGCTAATGCAATTATAGCTATCAACCAAGAAAAAGAAAGTATTCACTCTGTCCAATTAGAGTTCCTAAAAGTAACAATGCCCGCATCACTGAAGTGTATTAAAAAAAGCAAAACCGAATGCAGCATGCACAGAAGTGTTCACAGAGAAACTGGTGAGTTTTTCAAAAAACACACATAACTTGAGAAATGAATCGCTACCAGCAAGTTGAAACCTATCCTGTATTAACTTTCTGTTTTCTGTTTCGTGCCTGGGATCCTTTTTCAAAATATCCATTTAAATCCAGTTACTGGAAAATGCTTCCAGCTCTATTTTTAAAAGCTGCTTTTCTCCCTTATCGTGAATTCACACATTGTAGTTGGAAAGGGCACCCTGCCAAGTATTTGCACTTAGAAGAATACAGTATTTGCAGAGACTCTTGCGTTGTTATGACTTTGTCACACAGGAGGACATTTGGCAGCTATCTGAGCTTTGGTTTTCTTGTGGTAGCAATGACTATGAGTGGCCAGAATTACTGTGGTGACCAAATTGTAATTTGTTTTGCTTCCTAGTACTGTTAACCAATCAAATGCTCCTAAACAATATTTATAGCAGTACAGGTAGTCCTCGACTTACAACAATTCATTTAGTGACCATTCAAAGTTACAACGGCACTGGAAAAAAGTGTTTTATGACAATTTTTCACACTTGTGACTACTGCAGCAGCTCCATGATCACCGGATTTACATTCAAATGTTTGACAAGTGGTTCTTTTATTTATTTGTTTGTTTGTTTGTTTGTTTGTTTGTTTGTTTGTTTGTTCATTGATTGATTGATTGATTGATTGATTGATCGATCTCTCCGGAGACTCAGGGCGGCTTACAATGCGCTAAGCAATAGCCTTCATATTTTGGATATTTATACAAAGTCAGCTTATTGCCCCCCACAAACTGGGTCCTCAATTTACCTACCTTAGAAAGGATGGAAGGCTGAGTCAACCTTGAGCCTGGTGAGATTCGAACCTGCAGTAATTGCAGGCAGCTGGTGTTAATATTTATGATGGTTACAGTGTCCCGGAGTTATGCGATTCCCCTTTTGCAACCCTCTGACAAGCAAAGTCGTTAGGGAAGCCAGATTCACTTAACCGTGTTACAAATTTAAGATTCACTTAACAAATGATTCACTTAACAAATGTGGTGAGAAAAATTGTAAAATGGGGCAAAACTCCCTTAACAAATTTCTCAGTTAACAACATTTGGGCTCATAAGTGGACTACCTGTAAACCAGAGGTGGGTTCCACTTACCTTCACTACCGGTTTGCAATGGGAGCGCATGCACACGTTTCACTTGCGCACGATGCTTCTGCGCATGCACCGAGCATCCGTGATTCTGTTTGCAAATCTTTCTTCTGTAAAAATTCTACATGTTTTTTTCCTGGGTTGAAAAGAGAGAGAGGGTGTTATACTAAGAGGGGTTTTTTTCCCTCCGGTATTCCCACAGCATTTTCAGCAATATTCACAATATTCTCTACAGTCTTTGCCAGAATGAAGCTCTAGGAGTGAATGAAATTATTGTATGTTGAAACTGTTTGCACTTCCAATATTTGCTCTGGTTTTGTTCCTCCCAGTGAGTAAAGCTTTGAGCAAGCTGTTGACTTTTTATCCAGACTTTGTCTGTCATATTTTTCACCTTGGTATCAAAGTAAACTTTAGAACACTGTGCCCTGTATTCATTAATACAGGGAGAAGTTCAAGCAAGGATAGACTGTAGACAAAGATCTCCTGTTTCTAGTATAGGACAACAGACGTAGCTGTTTCAGGAATGTCCTAACTTGCCATGGAATCATTGAAAGTCTAGTAACTTTTCTTTTGCTTAAGGGATTTGATTTTGTGAGCTTCCTAATCCTGCCAGCTCATCACTGATATTTTTTATTAGTATAACTGATCTACTGAAATCTACAGTTTAGTCTATAAAAAAGCCAACTGTAATCTATTGGAGCTTTGTTAATCAAGAAGCCTCTTTATTCGCATGTAGCAAGTTGCTATAAAGAGCACAACAACAAGGGGATAAACTGTTTTTATTTAATTGTATTTATTTACTAGGGTTTTTTTTCCGTGCCTTTATTGCTTTATAAGTAACTCAAGGCAGTGAACATACCTCAGGCTTCCTCATTTTCCCCACAGCAATCCTGTGAGGTGAGTTGGGCCAATAGTCACTCAGCCAACTTTCAGGCTTAAGGCAGGATTAGAACTCACAGTCTCCTGGTTTCTAGGATAGCACCTTCACCACTTCACCAAACTGTGTTTCAATCCTTGCATTAACACCAAAATGTCAATAGATGCGCGCACTCTGGTTTTGACACTTGGTGCTGAAAAGGTTAACCATCACTGCTCTAGGGCATGGTGCTCATCTCCGTTTCTTGCCCGAGGGAGCCATATTGTCTGAAGACAGTTCCATGATCATGTGGCCAGCATAGCTATACACCAAAGACACACAGAATGCTGCTACCTTCCCACTGAAATGGTATCTATTAATCTACTTTCATTTGCATGCTTTCGAACTGCTATCTGGGCAGGAGCTGGAGCAAGGAACAGGAGCCGACCCTTTTGCTTGGGTCTCGAACCTGGGCTATCAAGCTCAGCGTTTTTAATCACTGAGCCATGCCCACCCACCCCAATCTTTAATTTATCTTTCTTTAATTTAATCCATTTAAGATTCAATGGTTCCACCCAAAATGTGGAATCAGCAGCACCTTGTTTGGGCATTGCATCTGTTATTACTTTCGGCAATAGAGAAAGAGACTGTAGGTATATTCAAGTTTCAAATAGTGCTACACATAAAAATAAAATGGAATTTTATTGAGTATTCTCTTGAAACAAATGTCCATGGTCCAGTTGCCAAAGGGATAAAAAAAACATGTTTCTGAGGCTTTCCTTGTGCTATGAAAAGCTACAGCACACAAACTTGTATGAATGATTGCCCTTTTATTGCCCTTGTATTTTATGCCTGAGTTACCTTAGTCTGTCAGCAGGATTTTGATGGACTTGCTGTGCGTAATGGTGAACATTGGAACAAATTCACTTCCCCGAGATACGCGCCTTGGGAATCCTTTCAGTCGAGAGGATTAGCGATTGAATATGGCAAGCCGTTCATCAAAAGAAACTCCCAACCGGATTTAGAGATTTTAGAAAATCATGATTATAATAACAATACGTTCTGAATCTGTTTCACGTCAATTGCTTCATGTTAGGAATAGTGTACTGATTCATTCAAACTACCACAGGGGTGGAGTAACTTTGTCTGTGGGGGGTCTTTGTTGGTTTCTGCTAATGTGTTCAGCAGTTGGGAGATGATAGAGTTCAGACCTCTCTGTAACTCTTCGAAAATCTTGGAAAAAAACCTTTTATGCTGCAAAAAAACCTCTACTATTACATTGCTTTTGACATTATGAGTCCAATTTGTTATGGTAGCAATTAAGTTCTAAGGAATGGAAGTCCTGACAGCTGCATGTCAATTTAGCAGCACAAACCAACATATTTGTTCGTAGTCTGGAATCAAAATACTTACAAACAACCACACATACACACACACACACAAGAAATTTGATCTTATTCTTTCAAAGATTGTTTTGAAAGCAATGTTTAATTCAGCTTTTCCTCCCTTCTCTTGTATTTTTTTATTTGCAAATGAACTATTTAAATTGATTTGTGCAGTCTTATCTATCTGATGTTATCCAGAGATATTGAAATGACAGTTCTAAGAATTCCTGCCCAGAATGGCATAAAATTCTGGAAGTTGCAATCCTCAAACAATTGGAAAAGTAGATTGAGGATGTTTCTTCTATATTGCACTTCTGATGTACAATTAAATAAATTGAAAATAAGGAACAACTGCCAGTGACCAATGAGATACATTTACAATGAGCTGCGGTCATATACATAAGTACTACATGAGAGCAATAGTTGTTTCTTGCTTGTGTTCCATCCCAGAAATATACAGCCATCTTGGCTAATAGCCACCGATAGCCTCATCCTTCATTAATTTCCCTCCTCCAGGACTTTGTCTGGTACATTTTTAAAAGCCAGCCAAGTTGGAACCACTAACAACACATTCCACATGTGTTGTGCGAAAATGCATTCCCTTTTTGTTCCGATTCTCCCACCATTCAGTTTCATTGGGTGACTCTGGGTTCAAACATAATGAAGAAGGAATATTTCTTTTTCCTTTTCCATTTGCTTTGCATCATGCCTAATTTGACATTTTTATAATGTCCCGACTTACTCATCATCTTATTCCCAACCAAAATCTTTTTTTAGTTTTTTGTACTTGTGAGCTACAGATAAATGAACACTTCTGTCAAAAGCATTTTGTCTGTGTGCTGATTGCACTTTTAAGTTCTAGAAAAGATTAGAAAGCCAGTAAAACTGGTATGATTAGAAGCAACAGTGACTGAAAGGAATAGCTATTTGCAAAAGGGAAGCTGTATTATACCAATACAGCCTACTACGCTGGTGGTCTCTCTACACCAGTGGTGTGCTGGTAAATGTTTAATAATAATTTATCACCACCACCAAAACCAAACCCCATTTTCCAATGCCTCCACATCTCACTATCACTACTGACTCCATTACTCCCACCATGCTGTGCTGCTAGCATGATTAGCTGAACAACTGATTGGCATGCCAGCAATGTGGCTCAGGTTTGCTCTCAATAAACCAGCAGAATTCCAGAAAATGTAACAGTTGATTCTTATGAGTCCGTACCAGCCATCTCTGCCACACCAATGTCCCTCTAGCTAAGTATTATCATTGATTTCACCTCTAGAAGTTCAAATTATGACCAACGAGGGTCTTAATCTATACCTGTATATGTAGACTTCATGTTCTATGCATGCCATTGATGTGTATCACTTTTTTAGGTTATAATGTGAACATTCAACATAGCCTGTAGTTTTAGCTGGGGTTGGCCTATATTTGTGTACTATATTGTCAGAAATAGCACATGAAATATTGATTTGTAAAATAAGGAAAATACATGTTCCAATTTGTTTGCCTTCCTTTCCTCCTCCAGATACCAGATATCTAAATTTATCTAAGAGGATTATACATTTCTGCAGGATTTTTTATTTTTAGTTGGTGTGTAAAACTGAACTTGATATTTCATTCAGTTAGACTTTAATGAGTACTTTTACGCTGGCAGAATTGGCAAAAATCAAAGGATAAGAATCTCCATTTCTTCTTTATTTGTCTTCTGAATCGTGTTTTCTCTGGGTCAAATTTATCTTTTCAGTTACTCCCTCATTTCCTCAAAGTTTGCCAACAACAATTATGAGACTTCAGAACACAATTTAAAGATCTGTATTTCTGCACAGCAGGTTTTTATAAAACACTCTAAATGTAGACAAGGCCTTGTTTTTCAAAGAGAATATTTGGCAGATAGCATTGACAGCAGGGGTTGGTTTTAAATCCAGGTTTTGCAATCTTTGCCAACTCCTTAAACCATCCTCTTTGCTGTATTTGGTGTGCCAGCATTCAATTAAGTTAATATTTATCATCTGTGAAAAAATATTTTCTGAAAGTCATATTCAAGATACTAAGGATGAACATGTTTTTGTCTATTATAGTGAGTCCTACACTATGTCAAAATATATTTTATTGCTGTTCAGTTGTCAAGACATGTTTGATTCTTCACGACCCCATGGACCACAGCATGCCAGCCCCCCCACCCCGTCTTCCACTATCTCCCAAAGCCTGCCCAAACCCAAACCTACTGTGTTCATGACACTATCAAACCATCTCATCCATCCCCTTTTCCTTTTGCCTTCAATCTTTCCAAATATCAGGGTCTTTTATGAGTCCTTTCTTCTCATTTGATGGCCAAAGTATTTGAGCTTCAGCTTCGATATCTCTTCTTCCAAAGATCAGTCAGGGTTGTGTTCCTTTAGGATTGACTAATTTGATTTTCTTTCAATTCAAGGAACTCTTAAGAGTCTTCTCCAAAACCACAATTCTCAAGCATGAATTCTTTGGTGCTTTCCTTATGATCCAACTTTCACAGCTATACATTACTACTGGGAAAATCATAGCTTCGACTATATAGACCTTTGTCAACAGGGTGATGTCTCTGCTGTCAAAAGATATAGCAAAGGAATATTTTCTGAAAAGTAGTATTGTCTACTTTACCTATATTGTACAAATGTTTCAGAAGGTCCATGTACAGCTACAATATTAAAAAGAATATATCAGTAGAATGAACTATAATGAAGAATGAACCATAATCATAACTATAATCTGAAAGCAAAATAGGTTTGATCTTTAGTTTACCCAATCTTTATCAATTATGTTACACATTTATGACTCTTCATTGTAAGCAGGAGAACACAGAATCATAAGTTTGAAAGGGACGTTAGAAATCTTCTAGTCCAACTCCCTGTCCAGGCCAGGAATTTTCATTCTATGCCAGACAAATAGTTGTCTTCACTTTGTGTGAAAACCTCCAATGATGGTGCACCCATGACTCCAGGAAGCTCCTCCACAATTTAAGAAGCTCTCATGATCAGGAAATGTCTAGTTTAAAATAAGGAATTTACTGACCAAATCCTTGGAAAGTAACAAGATGATTACTAGATTGACACTTACACCAAACTTTGTGTATATTAACATTCCTGTGGACACTTCATTTTTGTGTAATCATGGGAAATTAAAAATAACGGAGCATTCAACTAAAGTTCATACAGTAATGAGAATTCCATCCAGTTCTGTTTTTCTGCCCAAATGTCATCAAACTATATTTTTTTATTACATCCTGTGCTAAGCATATTGTGCTACAAGCATACGCCATGGCTACAATCTCTGCATCCTTCCGTTTAAGATTAATGCTTTTTTAGGTTGAAAGACAGCAATTGCTTTGCCTATTCAGCATTTCACATCTGCTTCTGTCCCTGCCATCTGTATCCATGATCGTTCTACCAAGATAGTTGAATTGTTCTACAGATTTTAAGGCCTGTCCTCCTAATGTCATCAGAGCATTGTCTTGAATAATGCCAACTTGCATCTGCAACTAGATGGTTTCATTTTTTTTTTTTCATCAAAAGCACATAAACCGTGTTATGCTAAGCCACAATGTATGAACCTGGCTACCTGTAATTTATTTGACAAACTGTTGTTAAATAAGCTCTACACGCAAAACCATTTAATTGTAAATCCTGGGTTACATCTTCTGAGCACCAAGTGAAAGGTCTGAACAGTGTGCTCTTATGGCAAGCTATTTAGAACCATACATGATTAAGATTCAAAAGCCATGCAGAAAACAATCTCCCTTGGGATTGTGGACATTGATTGAGTCTCCACCACAATGATCTAGTAATACCCAAATGGGGGTTGAGTATTTGGTGTGTATGCTGACTGGTATGTATATTGGCAATCTCTACAGAAACATAAATGCATAATACTTATTTTGCTGGTTTTCTTTAAAAAATAGATACAGCAAAAAAGAAAGAAAGAAAGAAAGAAAAAATATCAAACTGGCACCTTTCTGGCATCTTAAACAAGCAGAGTTACTTGCCAGATCTGAAGATTTGATCTTTAGATTTTTGGCCTCTACAAAAATTCCTTGGGCTGGGGAATAAGGTGATGACAAGGCTGATGATTATGGGATCGTTCCATGCTATCCTTTTCTCTACAGTGTTTCCTTTTGGTACAGCTTAACTTTTGGCTCTTGCAGTACATTTTTTCCTTTCTTTGACTCCACTGTCACATTTAATCTGCATTAAATGATCAAAGGCAAGAATGCCTTCCAATTTAGAGACAGTGGTCAAAACACTTGCTCCAAATAAACTCAAAGCAACCTCTGTTCTTCAACACATTAAAATTAATTTCAACTCAGATAGCTTTTATAGGTTTCTTTATAGGACAAATCACCTATTGTCCCATCAAGAAAAACCAGACTAGTGTTATAAAACTAACTTTTAGGACATCTTAAACGATTGGGAATCAAGGTATGGATGTGAGCACTTGACATTTATAAAGTTTTTAACATTACACTTGTTATATTGTGGATCTGTTATGTGTGGTTTCCAAGGCTAGACACAGCTACTTTTATAACTCATGGTGTGGTTTTTGGATTTTCATTCATGTGTTTCAAACATTAAAAATGAAAACATTCCGTAACCATTGATAGGACATTTAAACATTTAGATTTTTGAGCTGTCTGCTTTTTTTCTAGATGAAATTTTATAAAATGAATGGGATGCTACTGTAAGCTAGAGCATATCCAATGTTTTTTCTAGTTCCAGATACAAGTTATGGGAATAATCAAGGGATGGAGTAAGCATTAGGTAGATTTGGATTCTTGGGTAGATCACTGGGTATTTTCCCTGAATTGCAAGAAATTCTGACCAGTAGTTTAAAAAACAACAGCTACAGAACAATTGTTCCATTCAAATTATATTTCAGAAAAAGATATATATCTTTTTAGCATATACAAAAGTAAACGATAGGGAGGGAATTCATTCAGAATACAACATCCCTTAGCTTGAACTTTTTTCAAAATCATTCTGCACTTTAACTATAAAGATATAGGATGACTCTTGCACCTGGAACTTGTTGATTTGGGGTTTCAGATACAAGATAATATAAACCCAGCAACACTAAAATATTCCTATTCTTTACCCAAAGCAACTGTTTCGTTTTTGCTACATTTTAATAAATCCTTTGTGTGCTCAGTATGTATATGGCCCATTAAGAAAGACATTTTCTTCCTGAAGAATTGGAAAGTTTCCTTGAACGAGCTTACTGAGTATCTTACAGTGAAAGTTCTATTTGGAAAAGGTGATGGAAATGACTAAGAGTAAATCTACATGAACTTGTCTCTCTTTAACCACGATTGATGTTTTTATGGATAAGCAGCGTGTGCAAATCCACAACAATCTCCATTTCTAGCTAACAGTAAATGGAATTTTGAAATAAATCATGTTGTCAGATCATGGTTCATATTCACCAACAATGATATCCTCTTGGGTTCAAACATTATACTTAAGTATAGACATGTTATCCACCATGGTTAAGGAATCGAAAACTGCAAAGATAAAAAGGTGTTCAAGTTGACATTAAGCAGCCAAAGCAGCAAAATTTGTTGTCTAGATGTACCCGACAGGTTTCACCGAAGGAGAATATAGTTTTTACAAGAGACTTGAATTCATCATTTACAGAGAATTTTGAAATAATACTAAATGGCGTGTATGGCCCAGTAGCAATAGTTTATATACCTCTGATTAACTATGTTGAGTTAAACTTGCTCTTTGCTGGATCAGTTACAGCTTCCTTTACTCATTATGTTCTTAATATTGTGTATACTAGTCGTAATGTGTACTAATTAAGCTTAGTATAAGTGAATACAAGTAGATTAAAAATATTCTTCTCTTTAGGTCTCAATTACCCATCAACCATCAGGAAGAGGTGTGCCTTGTTTGAAATGCAGAGAAAAATGTGCTGGTTTTGAACCACATTCTTGGAGGTAAATGTTTTACTATTCCTTTCGCTCTTATTTTCTGCTCTCATTTGCTTTGTATTCAGGACAATTATAAAGAGCTGTGGTGGCACAGAACTTAGAATGCAGGCTAACTCTGCTCGCTGCCAAAAGTTTGATTTTGACTGGCTCAACGTTGACTCAGCCTTCCATCCTTCCTAAAATGAGGACCCAGATTGTTGGGGGCAATAGGCTGACTTTGTAAACTACTTAGAGAGGGCTGTGAAGTGGTATATAAGTCTAAGTGCTATTACTAAATGAACAAATATCAATTGTTTTTTAGGTTGAAACTGTCAGAGATTTGTGTTAGTCTATTGTATTAAAAATCTTTTCCCACTAACACATTTTATTTAAAAAGTTGTGCATCTGATAGAGTGAGCTGTGTGTTTTATGATAATATTTAAAAGTTGGAAAAGGTGACTTTTCCTGATTATAGGTGAGAAAGAATACTAGTAGAATCCATTACTATCAGAGAAAGGGAATATTGTTGATTTGCTTTTGCCTTGGCTATCAAATTTGCTTTAGTAATTCCCATGTCAATGTTTTTGTATGTAGAAGGAGTTACTATGTAAAAATAGTGGTGTCAAAGTTTGGCTGGTTAATTCATTACTTTTCTAAAATTTTGAATTGGATGCTTGAATTTACCTTACATTAAATGCCTTCATCCTGCTAACAAACGCAGAATATGACATGTTATAATATAGACATTAAAAACACATTAATACCATGTCTACAGTTGAGATCATACATGTCCACATTCAAATCTAGTGGATTTCACTTCCATTAAGTCAAAAGTAGAAAAATATACTGGAAGTGTATTACCAATAAATGCTTAGAGGAATCTCTAGATTTTTAAAAATCCTATTAGAAGCAGTGAAGACAGTGTATGTTTAAACTTCCTTGTATAACTGGCAATAATCCACCATCTGTCTTTATTATCAGTTGCTAAAACAGAATAAAGCAGCCCCTATTCCAGATGCAAATTTGCCTTGAAATCTTCTTTCACTTTCACCGTTCAGATAATGGAAAGAAACGTATTAACTTTAATATACTGTAGACCAGACTGGAATTAGTATAGGGTGTTTTTTTTTCCTTCAGAAAATTGAACTCTAGATCAGTGTAGCAGGGCTACAAAACTGCATTGTGCCCTTTGTCAATTTTCCAGATCAGTAGCATTATGCTGCTAATTTTTCATTCACTGCATTTGGGTTGTTACATTCTTTGTTAAAAGACCGGCTTATATAATTATGTATCTCTGACTTCTGGCATTTCCAATAGTGGGTAGGAGCTCAGATAGTTCTGTCAAAGGATGCCAAGCTTTCAGCAGTGATGTCATCTTTAAAAATGTCACATTCCCTGAAGCCTTCACTCCCACGGGAATAATTTAGAAATATGCTAGTGGCTTGGATGAATACAAATATTTGAACCTTTTGTTTATATTGATTCACTTACTTTATGTGACTGCTGTTGGGCATGTTGTGATTTCAATCTGTTTTGATTTCAATGGAAAAACACTTTCAGAAAAGTGATTCAAAATACACATAAAGGCACAGCACCACTCCTACCTATATTTTAATCTTACACAATTGGCGATGGGATTTCTTCCACAATAATGATATCTTTGTAGCTTTCTAAGAACTGCTCGAATAATCCTTCCTTTGCATTTTATCATTATGATCTTTGTTAGCATACTGTTCTTGCTAAATGCCAGCTTCCTCCTACTTTCCATCTATTAACTGATTCTTATGTTCTGAGCACGTTTCTGCCTCAAAGTAAAAGAAATTGGAAGGCTCTTCCCCCTTCTCCGTTGGGATACTTACTCAAGATTTCTTGTAATGCTTGCCCCAGATTTCATGCCTCATTTTTAGGACTTATCAGCTCCTTTTTACTTTCTCTATATGTGAGTGGACCTCTGCCAACTTAGCAGTTCTAAAGCACATAAAAATGCAAATAGAAAAATAGGGACCACCTTTGGTGGGAAGGTAACAGCGTTCCATGTGCCTTTGGCGTTTAGTCATGTGACCACATGAACACAGAGACGTCTTCGGACAGCGCTGGCTCTTCGGCTTTGAAACAGAGATGAGCACTGCCCCCTAAAGTCGGGAACGACTAGCACATATGTGCAAGGGGAACCTTTACCTTTATATGTGAGTGGTATGATAATTCTTGTATTTCAACTTCCAGGTTTATTTCAAATATTTCAAAAATGAATTTAGAGATCATTTGACGAAAGAAGAAAGATTACAAAATTGGTTTATGTGAGCAAGGTTAAAATAATGAATTACTATTTCCAGTGATGTTGTTTTTTTAAAAAAATTGGACTGAACTTTGAGTATTTGAAAAAAAGAAATTGGGGGAGAATCTCTTTAAACAGAAATGGAGATGTAAATTTTAAATATTAAAGGAAGGATTCAAACTGAGTGTGAAACTCTTTTTTTTGTAGTTTTTCTGTATTATGTAATTTAATTACATTTATCTGTCTAATGTAATCTTCAATAAAATTATTGGGAGGAAAAACCTTTTCATCCAATTTGAATCATGATTGAATCATCAGTGACAGTTATTTGGATACAGATTCCTCCAGATTTCAGTTGGAACCAACAAGAAATGAAAAAATAGCACCCTAAAATTTGGATTTCTTTCATGTGAGTCCATCATTGAAAAAATATGAGCTTCATTTCATATAAAATTATTCCCATTCTGTGGACGAGACTGAAATATGGTTTCAGTAAAGCTTCTAAGGAAATGAAAATCTAGATTAGAATCATTGGACGTTGATTCCATTTGCACTAGCTTATACTGCCAATACATTATTCTTCCCGCACATGTTCAGCAGCAGCAATGTTATGGTTATAATGAACCCAAAATAATTGTAATGATATTACTATCTGTTAATCAAATGAACTGCCAGATATAAAATCTTAAAAGATATGCTTTTTTCTTTATGATTTTTCAAAAAATACAAAACATAGACTGTGCAGATCTTAGTTTTCTGTAAATTTGCTGCTGCTTAAAATATTTTCCTCTCAAACACTTTATTTTGAGATAATCATAGCTCAGAGTAGAACATAACGTTCAGCATCCAGATTTAGAGTCAATCCTCCTTTCTAAAATAATTTTGTCTATCTGTCTATCAATCTAACTTATTGGCCACCCATCATGCTACAGAGTAACTCTGGGCAGTCAATGATTATTATAGTATATATAATAATTGCATATGATAATTAGAGTTGCAAATAACTCTGCTCCAGACTTGAGATATAATAGCTCTTTGAATTAATAGCTTCTTAACTATTTTTGGGGATGGTCTGTGGTCTACAACTAGCTTTCCTGGAGAGCCATAGTAGACAAAACAAGAACTAAAATGGACAAATAGCCTTTCCATTCTAAAACATATTCATTCATTCATTCAATTTATGTATCCAGCTGCCCATCTCATCTGGGCAATGAACAATATTTAAAGTAAAAGTTAAAACAGTTACAATCATAAATACAACAAATGAAAGTACACAGCAGTTAAGGAAATACAGCAACCACTAACACAACCAGAAAACTGTTATCACTGATATTTTTTGGGTTAATGCATTCTGCTAAGCTATGAGTTTTTTTAGAATTATAGTTTACTGAGTATGCTGTAATTGTCCAAGTTCCTGTGAAACAGTGGTGGGGTTCATACAGCACACCAAGCTAAACAAAATAAGATGCTATTTCTTCTGAGTCTCAAAAATTAGAGGTGAAAACTAGATTACTTCAGACTAGCCTAATTCCAGGACTATCTTTTTCACATAAAATCAGCCCATGTCCTCTCTGGGATGTACTTCAAATCCATAGTTTATGCAAGTTTAGTGGAATAGTGCCCAGAGACGATGATTTTCTATGGTGATTCACACCTATGGAGTAGCTTCGACCCTAAAATTAGATCGTCAGCATCACTGCTGATTTTCAGAAGATGGTTAAGACTAAAGTCTTTTATTAGGTCTTTGAGAAACATTGTTATGTTATGCTAAGTGTTTCTTCCTCATTTTTATTTCTGCTGTAGGATTATTGGTAGGATCCCTAGTTGTTCATAGTTGTAAACATTTGGGAGCACATGCTGATTTAGCAGTATATAAGACAAATTAACAAATTAAGTTTTCTCTGGATAAGTATTTCTCAATTTCAGTGACTTTTGTGTAGATCTTCTATGAGATATGTGTAAATTTCCCAAGCCAGGCTATTTAGCTTCCAAGTTCAAACAGAAATCAGCCAGATGCTGCCACTTGCTATAAAATATTTAACATGGATGTTCTCAAATTAGCCTTGTTTGTATTGTGATATAAATCTAAATCTAGAACTATTTAGAGCTAAGGTGTCATTCCATACCTTAACAGTTCCATTATTCTCCTATTTACACAAATAATTAATAAAACGTTTGATGATAATAATTGTTCATGTAATCTGAAATTGAAATAAAGTATTAATGAATGAAATCTTGGTTGTTTTAGAAGCATAGCAATAGCACTTAGACTTACATCCCGCTTTACAGTGCTTTACAGCTCTCTCTAAGTGGTTTACAGCTTCAGCATATTGCCCCCAACAATCTGGGTCCTCATTTTACCCACCTCAGAAGGATGGAAAGCTGAGTCAACCTTGAACCTGGTGAGATTTGAACTGCCAAATTGC
>JANHFK010002201.1:61586-72084 GCA_036250565.1 Sibynophis collaris | reverse complement strand
TTTGTATAAATATACAAAAGTATGAAGGCTATTGCTTAGCGCATTGTAAGCCTGAGTCTCCGGAGAAGGGCAGCATATAAATCAAATAAATTAAAAAAAGAGTTGGGACTTGGCTTATACAAGTTAAATAAGGTTAATGTTTTCATTAATGCTTCTTGTTTTTCTCATTCCTAGATAGGCATCCCATTTGTTGCATCACAAACTATTTTCCACGCTGCACAATGTTCTGTATTGTTTGACTGTATATCTATTTCTTAGCAGGACTAGTCTGGTCAAGATTTGTCAGACATTTTCTTTGAAGTTTGAGCTTTGATACAGGCATCCTTTTGCAGCTGCTGACTCTATTAAAAAAATAAATAAAAACTGATTTCTGAGAACTGCAGAGGGTGTGGCAGTGAAATGCAAAGATGACATTTAATTTGGGGATAGGTGGTTAATGAAATAATGTGCGATGAACCTAGCAGAGGCTCAGTGTACATACTTTATTTCTCTCAATGAAAAAAAATTAATGCTGTATTACTATGTTTTGCCTTCAAATTTCTTTGGCTTTATTAGGGTTTGCCATTAACCTGTTAGGATTTGGAAATCATGCTCATACAGTTTTTCAAATATAAACTCTGACAACATGAGTGAATACATTTTTGTCAGGTATTCTTCTAAGCCAAAACAGATCCTGGAAATAGCCCTACCTTATTACTGGGGCAATCCTTTGCAGCCAATTTTAGGGACTAGGAATAGTGCCTTACTGTGGCAGCTGCAGAAAACAAAAATACATATCCTGTTGCTTTATGATGAATATAATTCTATCCCTTTGTTATTTCTCACATTTCCATTTAGGATGAGGAACCAATTTGTACAATGGAATTCGTGAAATGATACTGAAATAATTTCTTGGTCCTCAACAGTGTTTTCCCAAAAATCTCAGTATACTATTTTTACCTCATAAGTGAAATGTAATCACCCCGACTTGATGTACTTTGGAAGTGCACAGGAGAACAAAAATCCAAAAACAGAAGTTCTTGCCCTTCTTTTGTAATATTAGCATTCATTCTGGATTGAGGTTTGGCAAATCCAGTTGGAACAAATATTCTTTTGTATATATATATATTCCTAAGAGCCTGTCGTTTCATTACAGCATTTTAATACTGGAATGTTCACTATGTGAACACTCCATTTAGGCCCTGTTTGCCTTTATCAATGTTAGCTGAAAGCATAGGCTTCTGTGTAGGCAAATGTTTATCAACCTTAGCAATTTTAAGATGTGTGGACTTCAACTCCCAGAATTCCCCAGCTGTGGCATGCTCTGGTGTAGGCATAAAGACTAAAAAAGGGCCCATTTACACCAATCTGTTTTTATAATTGGAAACAGAACAAGAAACGCCCCCATTTAATTAGATTGCTACAAAATTCGGCATTTCCATACTGCCTGTGTGCCACTGAATGATTAATACAGATATTGAAGTTTAATCACTTGAATGTTTTCCACTATGTAAATCTCAGAGCTTCGGTCATTTCAGCTTTTCCTTCAGGGTTTTGACGGTGTGGCTTTTTATAGGCTTATGTTCTACACCATTGCAAATTCTGTTAATCCTCGTTACAGATTTTTCTCTCTGGATAGCATTTGACCAAAAAGAACTTTTGTTCTATGTCATAATCCATTTTGATTTATAACCTTGGCTGTTTATTCTAAGGTTCACCCTTGAGCCACCAAAAGAGCACATACCTATGAGGGCCCAAGCTTATATCAAAATATGACCTCATTTGTCTCCCACAGGAAAATATGCAAGTCATGCAAATGCAGCCAGGAAGATCACAGCCTGAGCTCCGATGCAGAAGATGATCGGAAAATTGGCCGCTTGCTTGCTGATTCAAAATATTCTTCACTCACTGCTCGGGTAAAAGGAGGCGATGGAATCCGCATCTATAAAAGGAACCGCATGATTATCACTAATCCTATAGTATCTCGGAAAGATCCAACTTTTGACACCGTTACATATGAATGGGCTCCACCTGGATTGACTCAGAAACTGGTAAGGAAATGTGCCCAAGAGCTGGGAAGAGAATGTGATGCCTTTCAGATGGAGTAACGGGTTAGCAGAGAACAAGGTTGCATAGCCATTAGGCAATGCATATGTTTCAAAGAGATAGTGCCAGAAGGCAGATAGGGAGTCACTGGCCTCAGGAAGCCCTTCCAGAGGTGGTATTCAGCCGGTTTGGACCAGTTCTCTCGAACCGGTAGCGAAAATCGCAGGTGGATCAGTCTACCCACCCCAGCTCTATGCCATCCTATTTAGGCCCGTTTTTGAGGCTGGGCACATGCACGGAAGACGTGCGTGCAAGCAATGCGCATGCGCAGAAGGCATGAGCACGGGGGTGAACAGGTAGTAACATAATGTGAAACCCATCGCTGAGCCCATCCCTTCATTGTCATCAAAGGCCTCACTGCATTTTTCTACTTCTCCACCATATTTGGGAAGGCCACGAAAATGAAAAGCTAACATTGGCTTTGCCTTTCCCAACAAGCTATATCAGTATGGTTGGTAAAGTTTCATTCACATGACATCCTTAACCAGCTAAACCAAAATTTAATTGAATGCCTAGCAGCTGCATTTGTGCTATATGCTACATGTGCTATATTTGTGCTAAACCTTAGCTCTTTTTGTTCTTTTTCCTTGGTTCCTTTTGCTTGGAATGTTAAATGAATCCAGCTTGATTCATTAAGGTCCAGTATATTATACAAGCCTAGGAATTGGGTTAATTCAATAACCAAGCTAAACTTGTTATGCAAACATAGCCATTTTGGAAGAAATGTGATATTTAGTATCATATAATTAGGACTTTTCAAAGACCCAAATATGTTTGCATTGAAATTAAATAGTTTTTCCAAAGGAATGCATTATTTAATATCACTAAAACCAAGTAAAGCCAAACATATTTGAGTATGGTAAATATCCCTATTCTTTGGGAAAGCTTCTTTAGACAATATAAACTTACAGTAAAATAAGCTTGTTATTGAAGAATAATACTAAAAAAGTAAAAATATAAGTAAAAAAAGTAAAAAAACTAAAGTAAAAATAGTTGGCAACATAGTTTTGCAAAGAAAAATGATTAATCCAGATTGTTCACCTGTTTGAAAACACCGAATAATCTGCATTCTCTGTTTAATAACAGAGATTATATTTATATGAAAACTGGAGTCTGTGGTTCTTTGCTTCACTCTGTTTTTCTTCACTCATCCAAACACAAGCACCAAACACAAACACAAGTACAAAAACTCTTCTTCCTCCACTTTCACACAAATTAATTTAACCATAAATTTTAAGATCTCATCCTTGCGTTGATGCAAATTAAGTCTGAACTTGATCTTACGTCTTTCTAAAGTCTTCTTAAGGAACTAAAGTCTATTTAAGGAACTAAAAGAGGGATTATATTACACATCATATTGTGCTGACTAGATTAAATAACTCTAAAATGGCAATGCTTGGCTTCTGTTATTACAATGCCCATTGTGCTCACAATAAGCAGCAATAGACTGGAACAAACCTACTGCAGTGATATCAAGTAACCAGTGCCTTGTAATTTGTAGAACAAAGAAAATGCTTAGTGTTGTGTTTATAGTCTGTAAATTAGAACAGTGCAAGCCTGATCACCTTTATGCTCTCTTCAATGGAGAATTAAACCCACAAAATGGAAATTATGCTAAGGTTGATAACATTTCTCACAATTATTATTGTTGTTGTTGTTGTTATGGTGCAATACCAGCCATTTTAACTATAGAGCTATGTTTACTGAATCCCAAAACATCTTTCCATAGTTCTCTAAAAAATTGTACAGCATCTTTATATAACAGTATATTTATATCTTTAAATTGACCACTATAAGAAGAGACTCATGATTCATGTTTCCTACAAGGAAACAAGATACACCCAGGTGAATACCATTTCAAAGCAGGTCTATTGGACCATTCAAGACTCCTAATCCTAGATATCCAACTTGATGATGTTGATTTTAAACCAATAAACTGAGTTTATTATCTTGGCAGCATGTAACAATAGAGCAACTACTGACTATATTCACTTAGAAATCATGAATGTGTGAACCAATGGTATACATGCATCCTGAACTTAAATGAGAACTATATCAAATGATTGCTTTAAACAATTTTTAAAAATGAAATTTAAGATTCAAATCTAGCAAACTACATGATTTTGGCCAATTTTAAATGTATTTTGGATTTCAAAATGCCCTATCTTAAAAGATAAGGAGAAATTGGATCTTAGCTTCTTTGGATTCTTAAGACAGCTGTGATTTTTATGATTTTCATTTGAATGAATTATGTGATTTAGAACTAATGTTTGATATTTTGTTTAATCACCTACTTGGAGTGACTTCTACCTCTTGTAAATGAGCAAATTAGTCTATTGCAAACCTCTATTCTCTTATATACTCCTTTAAATGGGGGAGGCAAAAAAATGGCCCATGAGCTGACAAAATCCTTCCTTCTCATTGGGATGAATGAAAGTAAAATGTGTCTTATAAAAAGGAAAAAGAAACCTCCAATTTCCCATTAAGAACAGTAGGGCATAAGACATGATTGATCATTTATCATAGTTTCTGTGTCTATTAGATTGTTCTGCCACTTATTAAAAGCATTACCTTCCTTTTTGACTTTCTTCATTAATCATTAAAATGACTTTAAGAAAAACAGTTCCAACTGATTATTAAATTTATCATTTTATGTTGAAGTCACACAATGGTAAAAAGCATACATCTTCTGTTTCATTGCTTTTAAAATCTGGAAGTTAATCTAGGGTGGAGTTTTATAAACTTCTTTAGAAGTTTTTAATCACTGCTCTTCTCTCATGTAATTTGTTCATACATCAATTTGAGGTCAGGGGATACTTATCTAGGACCAGTTTTCTTATGTGGGTAATATCAAGGGGACGTAGTATCAATGTACAGAAATGGTGATCACCAAACAACACCTTATATAAGAAATATTATTCTAGAGTTGCTTTGGATGACCTTATACAATTACAGGTCATCTCAACTTTGCATGTTCATTGTCACTTGAACGGAATGAAACTGGGATTCTTGAGATACCTGTCAGCCTCTCTGGTAGCATGTCCTCATCCTGAGTATTTCCACTACACTTGGGGGGGGAAAGAATGGGATTGCATTGTGAAATTAGTCCAAGATATAAATAATATAATTCAGGGGCTCTGTGCTACATGAAATAGTTGAAATATATGGATATTAAGTCATTCAACAATAGAACGTTCATAATTGTCCTACTACCTAGTTAATACTATTGATCTTATTCACAACCACTGGTCACGAAACTACAGTATATGTACAATGTTGATTCAAAGCAACAGAAAACAGTTCTTTGTGCCTGGGAATAATGTTCAATGCCCGTATACCTATTTGCGGGCATCCAATTTAAATACAGTAGTGGTGATACAGTTAGAGATAACTAGGAAATTTAGTGTAAGACTTCAGCTTTTGTTATCTATTTGAAATATTGACTGGCATAATTCTGGGATGCATCTTCAGATCTGATTATATCTGTTTCCTAAAAAGTGTAAGAGCTTGTATCTGATTCAGAATAAAATTAAAAAGCAAGAAAGTTGTTGTCCAGCACAAAAGCTAATCTGTTTACATTTAGGAGGACCATATCATTTAGCAACAAGGCTTCCTTTTGGATTTAAAATAGAGAATTTAGAATTCATTGGAAACTGATCTATATGTACTGTTGCAGCCATCACTTATCAAAACGCTACATTGGCCACTACAAAGTGCTAAATCAGCATTACCTACATTGGCCAGTACAGAGTGCTAAAGCAGCAATATTCAATTACTGCTTCGTTCATTTCCTTCTTTCTGGTAGCAAACAAATGTGGTTTTTTTTTTTCAAATTCTATAGGTTGCTGCCTTCATATTTCTTGGTGTTCTTCTATCCATTTACTAACAAGACCTGAATTCCTTACTTTTCATTCTTCACTACCAAATCTAAATTCAACCTCCCAGATTTTTGTCCACTTGGAACAGAATATTCCCAGTAGCTATTGAAATGGCTTTTTAAAGACTTCCATAAAGTTTCTTTATCTGTAGAATGCATTTCTTTGCATCAGCATTTTGTGGGAATTTTAATTGTCTCATATTTATTATAAATATTCTCATATTTTTCTGCCCTTATAATAGTAGTTAAATTGTTGAATATAGTGATTTGGGGAAGGAGGATTGGTTTTTATGTTGCAAATCTCATGTGGGTGAACTTCGACAATTAAGTAACACCGCAGTTACATTCATTGATGAATTTTTTTATTGTCAAGACTTCATTGAATTACATTACCTATCGGTAATATTTCCTAAGAAAGTAGCATACAGTTGTCTTGGTTCTTAACAGAGCAACACATATCATTTTTATTTCATGGCAATGAAAAATGGAGGTGGGAGAAAGATACTCTTTTTCCAGTATTCTCAACCTCTGGTGTCTCAATTATTTTGAACTTTAATTCATGGCTTGGGACCTTGGGAATTAACATCTGACTCGTTTGAAGAGCATCTGGCCAAGGAAGCTCTTTGTCTTTCATACCATCAAACAGAAGCTTAATAGGACAAGTATTCTTTTCCATGTCATAGGTCAATTTACTGGAAATCCCATTTTAATGACTAAGAGAGAAGCTGCCTTTTTCTGAGTATTCTCCAGATGTGTTAGACCATGACTCTTATAAGTTCCGTCTCATAAATATTCTGGCTAGGAAATAGGGGAATGTAGTCCAACATCTGGAAGGCACCAGGATGGGAAAGACTGTCTTAGGTAATAATTTATATATGTCTAAGGAAGGCAGTATTGACAATGTAAACATAAAGTAAACAGGCATAGATTAGGAAATAAAGGTTGTATTTATAAAATTACTATTTATAAAATTACTGTCTAAATCAAGGTTCCCCAACCTGTGGGCCACAGCCCACTACCGGGCTGTGGCCTAATTGCCATTGGGCTATGTGAGTGGCTGGTTCGTGCATGCATGTCCGTGCTGCCCCATGTGCACGAACATTGCAAGCAGTCGCTTGCAGTCCCATTTGCGCGAGCCTTGGGGCTTGTGGACCCATTCGAGTGTCACGGTGAGAATTGTGGGCAGTCGCTGCCCCACCTATGCAATCCTTGGGGCAGGTGCTTGCGATTGCAGTCATGCAAGTCTTGTGGGCAATTTTGACATCACTCATGCGAGCGTCATTGTGGGTGGTCACGGTATGAGCCTCGTTGCAACCGCTTGTGGCACCACTTGTGTACATGAACCTGCCCTCTTTCCACCCTGTTCCAGGCCACCAAATCGGAAAGGTTGGGAAAAATGAACATTAAAACAGAAAAACCAAAAAGTGACCAAAATAGTTTACTTTTCAGGTATCGTTTTTGCCTTTTTGTCATTCTTGCCTTCAATCTTTTAGTGAAAGGTATTGTGTAATGAGTGTCCTTTGATTTGAATTAGTATTGCACAGAAATTTGTTTTTGCCATAGAATGATTTTTTGACTTGTAAAGTAGATCTTGGGTTTAGTATCTAACAATGCAGTGCAACATTAGTACTGTATATTCAAAAGTAAGTCCTATATTTTATGGCGCACAAAGCCAACTAAATCTGTGTAGAAATTCAGCCTAGAGCACATAGATTTAAAGGTAATAAATCAGTGTTAGAATACATTTGCAAATATATTTGCAAGTATAATACTTGGAAATAAAAATCTGTACAGGATCTGTAATATATTGTACAGCCAAAGTGAAAGCGACAAGAGTAGATAAACTATAAGGTTTCTATATGAACTGTGTTACAAGTCAAGTAATTGATATTCCAAGAGTAGCTGAAGAAAAATGTGTTCAATAAAATAAAGAGAGAACTGTTTGTTCACGCATGAGGAAGCCAACATTTAAGAAGAAAAATATGTTTTATGTTCCATATTTTCAGTAGGATTCAAGTGCGGTGCAACTTAGTATAAAAATCAACAGACATCACATCTATCTTCCAAGTTGTAGCTACTGTACTTGGATCAAATAATTTGTCTTAGGAGTTATAATACTATGTTGTTTTTGTCATATAGCCCAGGGTTTTTCAAATTGTTTCATGGAATTTTAAGTACTGCAAGAACTTGATGGGATTCTATGAGAAACTGAGGACAAACATTTAGAAAGTTTGCTCAAACCATTCCGATTTTCAATTGATAAAACTTCATCTCTTGATGAGGCGATTCAGGAATTTTTCTCTTTTCACTAAAAGATTCCATGGCTTGAAAAAAAAAGTGTGAAAAGTTCTGGTCTAGCCTATTTAACAGTTGGTTACATAGAAATCTTACATAAAGAAAACTTCCCAAACAGCATTTTTGTGAAACATACTTTATAAGACTGAAGTATTTCAATTAAAATGTGTTTATAACATTTTCCAATTGTCAGAAAACAGACATTCACTATCCAAATATGGATTATAGAATATTAAGTTTGACTAAATATTGAAAAGAAAGACTAAATATTTTGCTTGGTATGTTGATTCCTTCCTCTAGTGAAGGAAACAGATAAAGTATTTATTGTCCCAGTGAGTATTTATTCCTCATTTCTCATTGCTAAAAGTACCACACGGCATGAACCTGCTACGAATGATTTGTATTAGTCAGTGTTAGATATTGATGGGAAGATAGATCTTCTATGGAAATAGTGTGTGGGTGTTCATGTGTGTTTGTTTGTGTGCTGGTGAAAGACCCACTATTTCACACAACTAAAATGGCTAGATTATAATTTGTTATAGTGTGTTTCATTCAGGAATGGTATGTTTGGTGTGCCAACATCTGTTTAAAACTTTCCTACTGATGCAATTAACAGCTGAAAACATTGTGAGCAGTTATTTGTGGTCTTCCTAGTTTAGGGTAAACTTTATCCAGATTGGGGGGGACCTTATCCAGATTGACTTGACTACTTTCAGAACTTCTAATTATTGCAGAATATTCTGGGAGATTGTCCCACTTGGATCAGCACAGTTCCTATGAAGCTATCAATCCCTGGGAATGTTACTACATCTCCCAAAACAGTAGGGCAGGGGTGAAAATATCCAGTTGTTGCTAAACTACAGCGCCCAACATCTCCATGAGCTATGCTAACCATGCTAGCTAACAGGCAGTCAGCTTTCTACCTTGCTGTAGTGCACAGTGTAAAGCACAGAGCTAATAAGGGTCAAATAGTCATTAAAATAACTTTTCATTACTATAATCTTCTGATTAAACAAGAACTGAAAAGTTGTTGCCTGTAGTCACAATCACACTAAGATCTGGAGTATGTAACTGGACAGATGTATAGAGCCTACTGAGTCTGAACCATGGTTTATAAAGTACTATGGCTGGTCTTGCAAACCTTGCTAAGCTGAAAACACTCAAGTCATCATGGTTTATATTTTCCGTGAACCCAGTCTAAACATACATGCACTTTCTCAGAAATTTCAAAATTTTTAAACTAAATCTAACCATACTGGTATTTTTTTTAATAATACCCTGTTTTCCCCAAAATAAGACATCTCCTGATAATAAGTCCAATCGGACTTTTGAGTGCATGGCAATAAGGTCAAGCGCTTATTTCAGGGTTCAAAAAAATATAAGATAGGGTCTTATTTTCGGGAAAACATGGTAGAGCCTTCATTTATAGGGGAATTATAGTGGAGTCAGGCATATCCTTTTCATAATAAACTTCAAAAGTTTTGTTTCATACAATTCCAGGCAGAACCAAGAAAAAAATGTAGTTGAAACTGCTAGAAGAACCACTCCGTGTTTATGCATAGGTAGTACTGAGTTGCATGGGAACACTTTTTAAACATTGTATCAAAAGTGCTAAAAATTGTGGGGTTTGTATTATAATATTGTTTTAAACCTGAATAGCATGCCTCATCTCAGAGGTATCCATGTGCATCTATCTTGGATATAACCCCTGCTGTATGTCAGAAAAAGTGTTTCTTCTAAGCTTGTGATAGATGCTGTGCCAAACAGGGATATGTCCATCAATTTTATTGTCAGCATCAAGGTCGGACACCACACATGGGGGGGCAGGGAAATCTCCCTAATCTGGCTTTCTTTCATCTCCATGCTGAGTGTGACCCAGAAAGTGATCCCTGTGCCACTACTCTGAACAAGTATTTCTTATCAAAGGCCTCCAGCCGTGCTTTAAGCTATTCTCTCTATGTGTGGCCCCTTCCATTCAGTGTTGATTCCCGATAACTGCCTGGACCAGTTCCCATTGCTTCCATCCTCTAGGGCCGAGAGATCGTGATTGTCTCAAAGTCACCCAGTTCATTTTAGACCTAAGGACTAGAATTTACAGTCATCTTGTCCCAAAGGGGCTTTTTCAAGAGGCAACTGGACTTTCTGGTTTCTGTTTGAAGATGTTTCGCTTCTCATCCAAGAAGCTGCTTCAGCTCTGACTAAATGATGGGGAATGGAAGGATTTATTTTCCTTGCAAACAG
>JANHFK010002200.1:196301-220792 GCA_036250565.1 Sibynophis collaris | reverse complement strand
AAACCTCCAGTGTTGGAGCATTCACAACTTCTGGAGGCAAGTTGTTCCACTGGATAATTGTTCTGTCAGGAAATATCTCCTTAGTTCTAGGTTGGTTATCTCCTTGATTAGTTTCCATTAGTTTTCTCTGTCTTGTTGAAAATTGAGGAAAGACAGACCTGCGTTGACAAGAAATTCAACTTCCATGTTATCTAGCAAGGTGATGTGACAGCCTGCTCTTTGACTTTGAGGTGCCATTTCAATTTGCAAGTTTCCAAGTGACAAATTATAAGGATAAATTATTTTAAAAATTATTTAGAGTTTATATATATATGATTTTTTTTCAGATACGATAACATTTTGAAATTTGAAAAATCTAGGGCCATCAGATTCCACCCAAAATATCTAGAGGATCCTTGGATGCCAGTAGCTCTTTGCTACCATCTAGTGGTCCTTGAGATGTTTTTCAAACCCCAATCCTCATAGCCTTAAAAAGAAGTGAAGTGAGGAGAGTGGTCCATTCGTTAGATTGAGCAAGGCTGCTATTATAGGTAGTCACTTCTGGAGAGAACAAAGGAAGCAGGTATTAAAAGACAGCCATCTTGTACTCTTTAAGCTACATGTTATTCTCAGATTTGGAAAAGAAAAACTAAATACTGTAGAATTATACTTTCCTTTCTTGGATGGATTGCCCCTAGAAAACTTTTTCCTTGGTAGACAAAAAATGAATTGCAATTCAACGGGGTGGTGAGTATTCAAAAATATAAAAGGAGATTCCACAAATTTATCTCACTGCCGTCTTGCAAAATTCAAAGCAAGTTACAGTAGGCTAAGAAAGGACAACATACACTCTCTTTATAAGCAGAAGAATGTTAGACTTATGGTTAGGATTTTGCACTAAGGGCTGTTGGCCTTTTTGCATATCCTCTTTGCATGTAGGTAGAAACACGTTTAAATCAAAGACATCAGTATAGCCTCTTCCACATTTGCAGCCTCTGAATACAGCTTGGAAAGGCTTCTTAGCTTGTTGCTGTTGTTTTAAAGAGAGGCAGACAAGACACTGAAAAAGACCACTGTCCATACAGAGCATCACCTGATTTGCATGCAGAAAAAGGCCTCTGAATGATATGCACATTTACTCTGGCAGCTGGGATTCTGCCTTCTGAGAGGAAGGGGAAATGCAGTGACCTTTAAAGGTCCACATGTATTTTCCCTTTTAAAGTATGTTTGAAGGACAGGGAGAGAGAAAACAGCAACAGGCGGGGTGAACAGCACATCAAGCATTTTTAATTCCAAATCAACAATTGAAGCAATAAATGACCTGCTGCCCAGTGCTGTATTCTAAATTACACAAATAAAAATAAAGAAACCTGAAGAACCCAGGAGTGGACCTTTGTGTAGGACCATCAGCTGTGTTCAGTTTAATATCCAAAATAATGCCAAATGTTGCCATTCTTTAATTCTAAATGTTGTGTTGAACTTTAGACTGTGGCTTTCGAGTACCCATAAAAATCAGTGTAAATTCTGTATACCAGAGATCTATTCAGCACTCAGAGAAGTACCAGCTTATGCCATCTTCAGGGAGATGAATTCTAAAGTCTGGTACTAAAATCGTTTTGCATTTGGCCATAAACTATACCCTGAAATTGAGTGCTGGCTGTCTCTTACAATCACTGGGAGTAAGCATAGAAAAATCACCTGGAAAAGTATGATATAAATTATAACAGGTTTTTCCAGAGCCACAAAGGGACTGAATGCTAAAAGAATTGAAGCACATAAATATTAGTGTTCTGGATTCTTTATATATCCACTACCTGCTTTTCAAGATTGTATCATCCACTAAATAAATAGGTTAGAATCGCTTTGAATATCGAAGAAAGTTACAGTGAAAAGTGATGAATCACAGGAAAGATGCTTTTGATCTCATACTTTGAAAACACTATAGAGTAAAATAAGCAGAAAGTAGCTAACTATTTGTGCGCTAAGATCTAGTATGCACTGATGCTAATTCTAGCTTTGACTAGGGACGTTAATGTACAGCAGCCTTAAGCTACTGGTGTCTCATGCTGAAACCAGCTGGAAATGAAACCAACTTATAAAAAATGCTATGCAGGTTTCAAAGATGCCGGCTGGATGTCTGTTCCCACAGCACCTCATAGAATCCCCTGCTGCTTTACCCTTCCCATCCATCCAGGGAAGCAAGCAATAATTGCTTTTCTTTCCACAGTTTGGTTTTGAGGATATGGTGTTTCCATTCACGTAGTGTATAGGTTTTTTTGTGTGATCTTTCATGTATGAACTCCATCCTCTTCCATGACACTTACAGATCTGAGAGGTCCACTAATGGAACAGCAGAAGATGGAAACACCAGAGTTTTAGCATTTTTTATTCACTTACACTAGAACCGGAAAGTACCAGAAGTCTTGTTAATTTACAAGGATGGGAGGACCGCTGTATCATATGCAGCTGCAGATAGGAATAATCAACCAGTGCTTCAAAATATCTCTTAGCAGAGATATGAAATGATCCATATCATGCCTGAGACCTGCCTCTCCAAGCCCAGTGAGCTTTAGTTTTTACATGGGACTGTCCCTTCCCTTGCCCAAAAATGGCCATGAAGGACAGCAACCAGAGAGGAGGGAGCATACTGGTAGGTATGAACAGTCACCAGCGGGAACATAGAGATTACCTAGATCAAATAGAAGCACAGCACCTCAAACAGCACTACCAGGTTGTGCTAGAATAAGTTGGAAAACACTCCTTTTGAAGCACAGCAGGAAAGCAGGTAGCCTCAGTGCTGGGATGGAGATGAGTTTAATATGATGTGCTTTCAAGCTCTGTTGATACAACTACTAAAATATTTTCCGCCCATGGTTAGTAGATTTTTCTTTTATTTATTAAACAAACTTATTTGCACAGAATTCTCTACAGGACTATGCAGAAAAGCCCTCAGTCAAAGAAGAAATGCAGTAAGGTTGGATCAGTGCTGAAATGCACTTACCTTCGGTACCGGTTTGGAAATGTGAGTGTGCACACCTCTTCTGCGTATGCGCAAAGCCTTCTGCGCATGTGCAGAGGGTAAAAAATGGGACGTAATGATGTCCCGGTAGGTGGGTGGAGCCTCCCACCACAGGCCCTTCCGGTTCGCATGAGTTGGATAGATCCAGCTGGATTTGACCACTGGGTTGGATGGGATTCTTAGCAAATAGGCCCATCAGATGTCCTGATGAAGTTACAGTGACCACCAGGAGGGTTTGAACTTCATCGAATAATAATGGACTAACCACATCTGAAGATTTCCAATAAGGATGAAACTAGTAACAGGGTGCCTGTTAATTCTAATGGAAAACACCACAACAGGATAAACTCTACAATGTATAAAACTCTCCACATCTTCATTTGTGTGTGTCTGTGTGTCTGTGTGTCTGTGTAAGTCAAAGCACCATATATGGAGGCATGATATAATATAACCCATGTATGTCTCTGCTCTGCGCGCTTAAGGGAAGTGAACTGTATTTACTATTCTGCTAGTGCTTCTTGATGCTACTGAACCGCAACTTTCCACTGACCCCTGTGATTACTGCCAGTCATAGTGGAAATGGGGGTGCCGGGAGTTGTATTTCATCAATATTAGGAGTCCATAGGTTCTTACCTCTGCCAAATAAGAATAATCTCAGTTCACTGAGAATATGGTAATGGAAAATGAGTATGTTCAGTCTAATTTCCTTTTTATGGGGGTTTGTCTTAAACTTGTGACTGTTTTTCTTTAGGATCAGTAAGACACACATACATATTCCTCTGATGTCAATGCTTTTTCAATGTGCAGTTTGATTTCAAGATACTTTGTGAGCTGGACGCAACCCTCACACTGCAGCAAAAAAAAAAAAAAGCTTTGTTTTCAGAACAGAGGCATCATGCTAAAGTAAGGGAAATAACCCTAAGCAGCCAGACACAGACGTTTGTTTTGCTTTTCTCTGCTCACTCATGTCTGCAGAGTTGTTGCTGACAGATCTGAATTTAGTTGGTATTCTTTCCTCCCCCACTTCATGTCTCACACACATTTCTACCGGCATTTTTTTATGTATTCCCTGAGCAAGAGAAATTCCAGCTGAAATCCAGACTTCGCAATGACCTTGCTTTAAAAAGATCAATTAAAAAAACAACAACAACAAAACAAGGAAGAAAAAGAAAATCCCAAACTCCCAAATCCAGTGGCACTCCCTCCCGCTGCCTTGCAAAATGCCTCCTGAATAACCCTTTTGAAAAAGCTCTAGTTGTTCTGTTGTAATTAATTTGTGTTTTTTTTCCAGTCACAAGGGCTAGCTAGCTGAAGCAAAAGTTTCCATACCACGAAGCGGCAAACTAATAAGCTCTCCTAAGGAAGCTGAGCTCATGTTTTATCTCCTGCCTCCCTGCCTGGACAAAATAGCAGGTTTGAATTAACATGTTTCTGAGCAGCAACAGATGTAGGCCCTTCTTGGAGCTAGGATTGAGGTCCTGCAAGGTGGAGGGTTAAGCTAGGCAAAGAGAAAGATTTCTGATGTAAAAATGCCTTTTTATTTTTACATTTCACAGCATGAATAATGCTTCTTGCAACTTCATTTATTCCTGTGGTTGGGAATACAAGTTAATACAATAGTTGATCTTCAACCAGTGGCATTGCTAGAACCAGACTTTGGGAACAAAGTCTAATCTTTGCAATCTAAAAATGCTCCAAATAACCACCCATAGGCAAGGGAGAGAGACAGCAGCCAACAGGCCCAGCAGTTATTCCAGGAGAAATAGAGGCATGCCAAGCCAATGGACTGGGTGCTGCTTACCAGAATATCCTTGTTTTCTGTCTATTTTTAAAACATTTTGTTGTCAGGTGGCAGCCAGCTGGACACTTTCACAATCACAGATGCTCATTTTATTGTTACTTTAAAATATATATTATGCTACAATGAAATAGTGCTTATCTCTAGATGGCAAGCCCATTTCTAATTTCAGTCCAACATTTGAAATTTCCTAGCTGCAGTTCTGTTCATGAAGTGGAATGTTGAATGATCAGGCTGGCAGAACCAGTTATTAGGTGCTGAGCTACAGTGAGATGCCAAAGTATGTGGGCACATTCTGGAGGAGAAAGCTTTGGGTGTTGTATCCTTTATGTGTTGCACACTTTGTCCTTCATCCTCTATTACCAAAAAAAAAAAAAAAAAGCTAAAAAGCCAGAAAGATTAGGGAATCCGAGCAGGAATGAAGAACTCTGGGAGTGAGACTTTTTAGTTTAGAGCAAAGGCAGGTAAGATATGCATAATATGAAATATATAACAGACTGGTCCATGGCCTTTTAGGAAATTAGCGGTAGATGAGTGAGCGAAACTGGAATCCTTCCCCCCCTCCCAGTCCATGGGAAAATTGTCTTCCACAAAACCGGTCCCTGGTGCGCTCCTAAAGGATTCCATTTTGAGTCCTTTAGTGTTTATAAATGCAAAGGAAATGTGTTTCTAGAAATTCTTAAGAGCATGGTTCAGACTTTCAACTATTTCTCATATACATTCATCAAAGTTTAATCACTGACCCAAAGTACATTTTGGTGAACTAAACTGAAATACCAGATATACAACAAATCTTTCCCAATTAAATACATTCTTATTTGATATACATAAAGAATCAGAGTATTAACTAACTTATTTGGGGAATATACCATTAAAAAAATACAACAAATTCTATCCTGATCATGGCAGAAATGGTAATTCAGTTCAAATCAGAAAGTAATGTGATTGTGTGGTCTCTGTAGATGCCATACACTAAATAAATAAACTAGAAAATAAAGAGTAACTAAAAGTCAGGTGGACTCCCTAGTAAGTGTTGGCTGTGCTCATTTATTATCTTAGGCTGTTTGTTTCTTTTATATGCCTTAAATTATCCAGAATGATAGCAGGGTTCCCCTGAGAGAACCCCAAACTTAGGGCAAGAAGGGAAAAAAACACGGGAATGCTGCAGTTTGAAGAAAGAAATGCTCCCTGAAGACAGGAGAGTTAATCTTTCTTAATAACTCCTTTAACCAGTTCAGAAGATAGCAGGAAAGCAGAAGTGACTTGAATATAAGTTGCAAAATAATAATTTTTTTAAAAAAACAGGGTTCAAATGGATGAACTGAAAAGTTCTAAGATTCCTTTTTCTACCTTCCTTGCTGAGACTCTACAGTAGAATCCTTGAGAACTTACTTTTCAGTTCTGTCCTATTAAGAAAAAACTGGAACAATCCTGTCTGGTCCGGATTTTCTTTCTTCAAGCTTACAGACTCTCTGGATTTCCCTGGGAAGAGTGGAAAGATAGAACTTCTGGGACACTCATTTCTCCTTGGGAAAGAACATGAGATTTTCAAAAGAGTAGATAGGTGAAAACACAATGGTTGATCTTGAGATACTGCCTGGAATGTGTCTTGCTGGGCTTTTGCCCACCAAAATTCACTCCTCTGTGGGACCCATTCAGATGAATGTTTGGGGTAGTAGGTTTAATCCTCTGTCAAGGCATCCAATTAACTTTGGGAGATAGTAAGAGGAATGTGGGGTCAAGTGGGAATGAGAGAACCATCCCAATGCTCTTTACAATTCTCCTCTGCATCTATTACCTGTCAATCAGGCTACTTTGAACCCACTGAGTAAAGTACTTGTCTGAAAGATTGCTAAAAGGTAAAAAGGAAAGTATGACACAAAAGAGTTGGAAATGACCCTGCAGGGGTCATATCTGCTTTATGAATATCCTAGCTAACTTCCTAGCTGAGCGTAGCCCTGGGCAGGCAGTGGGCTTGCTTCGAAAATAAATCAGTCACGGTCCAAATGACTGAATTCCTGCCACTCTCTGGGAGTTCAACTATAAAATCCATGGCAATTTTCTCCCAGGGCCAGCTTGGGCCTGCCACTTGCAGGAAGAGCCCAGGGGGCTTCCGGGGTCTTTTCTTCATGGCAGAACATATGGCACAGCTCTTAACGTAGTTTTCTACATCTGCTTTCATCTTTGGCCAGAAATGCCTTCTAGCTAGGTGTAGTGTTTTCAGGAACCCAAAGTGCCCAGCTAGCTTGGACTCCTGGCTACACTGCAGGATTTGAAGTCTCAAACTGGTGGGGGTATATAGATTGGTGGCGTTCTAGGCAGGAAGCAGATGTTTTCCACATGCACTGCGTTAATTCCACAAAAGTCCATGCAAAGCCTCATCGTCTCATCTTTTTTCTCTTTGAAGAGCAGCAGAGTGGCCACCCTAGATTTGGCAGGCTGAATAAAACCCCTCACTAGGTTAGTGTCGATGTACTTCCTCAGTTTGTCCATTTTCCTGTGGGTCATGGAGTACATCTTCAGCTTAGGCAGTTTAGCCCCCAGTACAAATTCTATTGTGCAGTCAATGGGTCAGTGATGGGGTAGGGTGTTGCATTCACACATCCCTGAATGCATCCACCAGGTCCCGGTATTCTTTGGGGGCAATCTGGTGGTGAGTCAGTGATGGTGGCAACTTTCTCACATGCCTCAGGTGGTGAGGGGGTTCCTCTGGTTGGGCTTTATCTTGGGGCCTGGGTGGTGATGGTCCCACTCCTACATTCAGCTTTCTATAGCCAAGTGGCCCCCATTTGTCCAACCAGACTAGACCCAGGATGACTGATTCTGCCATCCTTGGTGTCACCACAAAGTGTATGAGTTCCCAGTGGTGGGCCCATTTCCAGTCTGACTGACTCGGTTACCAGAGTAGTTGGGGCTCCACCTATCAGTGTTCCATCGGCTTGCTCAAAGCATATGGGGTGAGCCAGAGGTATCGTGTTTATCCCTAGCTTATGGACAATGGAGGGGCTGATCAGGCACCAGGTGCATCCGGCGTCTTTGATGGCCTCTAAGCCCCCCTGTACCACCATTCTGGGTATTATTATTCTCGACCTTATGGTAAAGGGGAGAATGTCCTCATCTTTGCTGGCCTTGCTGCTGTCACTTGCGGCTGCTGGCCGAGTGTCTGGAGTCAGAGTTTCATCCCCCTTTGGCAAAGGGAGCAAACCTCCATGGCTTGCCAGGTAAATCCAGTTGGCTGGCTCTTCCTGGTCTTCGGGCCAGCTGGAATCTGGGTTTGGGGGACAGGCACTGAGGCCAGGCACTCGGATGCTCGATGGCCATGTTGGCTGCATCTGAAGCACTTAATGGTTGTCATTGGGGTTGGCTTAACCTTCTGATTGTCTCCTGCTGACTCGGTGACCCAGGGTCTGCTTAGGCTTGTTGTTTGGCATGACTTTTTGGTGTGAGTGAATTTCAAGGTCCATGGCACCACCATTTGGTACCACTTCTGTATGAATTCAGGGACCCCGTGGAGAGCGCACACCTGCCAGAAGTCCTGGTCTAGGGCTTCCTTGAAGTGCTGGATGAGGAGGCATTCTGGCCAGTCCCTCAGTCTCCCTGCGACTCTCCTGAACTCCCAGACTAGTTCTTTGTGGGACACTTCCTTTGCTTGAGGTCTCAGATTTCTGCCTCTGCTTCTTGTCCTTTGCCTGTGTTTTCAAACTGGGTCCTCATTAGTTGTAGAAACTCATCTTATACTGCAAATAGGCCACAGCCTAGTAGTGGGCCACAACTCACAGGTTGGAAACCCCTGCAATAAATTATCTGTTAAATGCCAAAGGTACTTAGCCATACTTAGCGCAAAACTATCTAAAGGAAGCACAGATACACTCAAATTTTGGTTTGGATGCAAAGGATGACATATTCTTCTCCTTTCCTTGTGAAAGGCAGAATATAAATAGGATAAATGAATGAACAAGCAAAAACAGGATGGTGTTAAAACCAGGAGGGGAGATGATTTAACAAAAAAAGTTCCTGGAGTGTTCCTTAGGATCTCCAGCAAAATGTATTAATGATAGGTTGATCTTTCTAATAATTCTCCTTCCTGCCTTTCCCTGCTCCCTTCAGCCACTACTGATATCCATGGATCTTTTTTCAAGTCTTTCAGGACAGACTTCTTTCATTCCATATGAGGAATGACTGGATTATTGGAAGTAGTGCTATTTTTACAGATGTCTGCTTTTTATTTTGCTTTGATGCTGCTTTGACATTATTTGTGTTACGTTGTTTGAAGTTATACAACGTGCTGCCCAGAGTTGTAAAGGAACTGGGCAGAATATAAATCTACTAAATAAATAAATAAATGTTCACATCAAATATATACATTTTGGTTTCAATGTGAATCATCTGAAATTAGTTGTCCTCTGTGCCAAATGGTTCCCAAATGAATCATTGTACACATCCCCAGGCTACACCTACATTCCCCTATTGATTCTTAATGGCATTAAAGATATAGTCTGGTTTTTACCTATTCTCCCTTTGTCTTTCTAGAATTGCATGGGGAAAACAAGATTGAATCTCATCTGTTCCAGACTCTCAGTATGGGGTTGTTATCACATACTGGGGGGTTTCTAAAATTAGGGATTTATGACTGTCATTCCTACTCTGATTTAAAGCACTGATAATCCATAAATTAAACATCTAGAAACCCCTTAAAAACAGGGATCTGAATAAAAGGTATAGGATGCTTTAAAGTCCCTTGACAAAACAGATGGTGCATCTAGCTTTAGAGAATTTCTCTGAAAGTTTTGTAATGAGGAGCTGAAGTTCATTAGTCAGTAACAAGAAAAACCTGCTATAAGAGTTCATCTTATTTCAATTCTTATTTTGGTTATACAACAAACTTGTTGTTTGTTATGTTAAACACAGGTTTTCATCAGTGATAATCTGTTTCATTTGCAAAATCGTAAACACAGATTGTTACTAAGTGTTGTTATTTAGAGCAGTAGATGGTTGTACTATGTAGATTGTGTGTGTGTGTGTGAGAGAGAGAAAGAGAGGGTGTGTGTGTGTATGTGAGAGGGAGACTGGGGAGAAGAGATGGGGGAGAGGGAGAGGGAGAGAGAAAGAAAGAGATAGGGAGAGAGAGAAAATGAATGCACCAGTTTTTTACTGGTGTGACTGCCTGGCTTAGTTCCTGCAATTTTCTTGGCAACAGTTTTTTATTTTTGTTTTTGAAGTGGTTTACCATTACCTCTTTCCTAGGACTGAGTGAAAGTGACTGGCCCCAGGTCACCCATCTAGCTTCCTAAGACAAGACTAGAATTCATAGTCTCTTGGTTTATAGCCTAGTACAGTGATGGCTAACCATTTTGCTGTTGCGTGCCAAAAGTGGGAGGAGCGCCGGGGATTGCGTGCATATGCCCACACCCATAATTCAATGCCCCCTGCCCTGCCACATGCATGTGTTACCCCTCCCCCCACTCTCCTCCTGCTTTTGGCATGTGATGGCACAGTGGGCCCAATAGGCCCATTGTTCGCCCTCCCCAGGCTCTAGAGGCTTTCTAGGAGCCTGGGGAGGGTGAAAATGGCCGTCCCCACCCCCCTGGAGTCCCTTTGGGGGCCAGAAACAGCCCATTTCCCGACCTCTGGTGGGATCGAAAGGCCCGAAAATCAGTTGGCCAGCGCACGCATGCACACTGGAGCTGAGCTAGGGCAACGGTCGCATGCTCACAGATATGGCTCTGCGTGCCACCTGTGGCAATGTGTGCCATAGGTTCGCCATCACGGGCCTAGTATCCTGACCATTACACTACATTGGTTCTCTGATTCTATAGCACACCGGCTGTAAGATGAGGGATTCTTGATGCTTTTAAAATTGGTTGTTTTTTATGCAGACGTTGACCTACAAATATAGTCCTTTATTGAGACTCCCATGCGCGGTCCAAAATTGACCATTAAAATAACATCTGAATGATCCTAGAATGTTGCAAACACAGCGAACTGAGCTTGTACCTTTTCCTGACAGGCAGCAGCCATACTATGAAGTTTGGAGAAGAAAGTATAGATGATGAACAGCAGATGCTTTAGTTCCAGTCTAGTACTTCCTGAAGCTAGGATGTACAAGCTCTTCTCCTCCCTGTTGTCACTGAGATGGAAAGAAGCATGTCATGGAAAATCTGTGATCAGAGAGCCAGTTTTTTTTTCTATCAAAACAAGTTACCTGAGGAGGAGAGCTCTGGTTTTCCTTGTAGGATCAGAATTGAAAGAGGGAAGTCTTTGCATTTGTCATCATAGTGCCTCCCAGAAGACAATGTTATTAAACTTGAGATATTAAAGAAGAAGATGGCTACTTTTTCACAAGTATCTTTTTGCCTGCTGCATTTCCAGTTCCAACTGAATTAGGGATAATACAGATCTGAGAAACAGAAGTACTGGAAAGATTAAATATCCCCTGCCACCCAGCTTTTCCATCGTAGGTGTTTACAACAAAAGAAATAAAGTATAGGCAATGATGAAAAATATTTTTTTTAAAGAACTTGATATGGAAGGAGTCATTATTGCCATTTTTTCCCCTAGTCTTATTAGCATTTCTATCAAATCACTGTTGTCAGGGATTTTGTACTGCTTCAAATCCTATCAAGCCTGATTGGCTGTGTGATCACTTTGTACACCGCAAACCTGTAAAACTCAATTCCCCGGAGACAATAAAACATGCTCTTTTCCTTTCAAAGTAGTTTTTCTCTTCAGCCCACATTGTAGTTTATGTTCCAATTAAGTACTATCTGTGACAAGAAGTACAGGAAATATGTACATGCAGTGAGTGCACTCACCGCAGTGCATTCTACACGGGCCTCCCCTTGGAGACCCTACGGAAGCTACAGCAGGTTCAAAATGCACCTGCACAAGCAGTAACGGGCACTTTTTGTGGTGCCCATATGTCACTGCTGCTAAGTGAGCTGTTTGGCTCCCAGAGGCAATCAAAGGTGCTGGTTGTTACCTTTAAAGCTGTGCATGGTATAATGGAGTGATGGCTAACCTTTTTCTCATCGTGTGCTGAAAGCACACGTGCATTGGTGCATGACAGCATGTGCTGGCACCCATCATGCAATGCATGAGGCGCTGTGCATGTGTGCATGATCCCCCATGCTCCCTCCGTACATGCATGCACACACCTCCATCCCCCATTTTGGGCTTTGTAGGTCTCCCTCCAGCCTTCTGGGCTCAAAAATGGGCCCTGGGGAGCGTACTGTACCCCCTCCAACTCTCCCCCAACCCCTGTGTATGCACGTGCATGCCCATGTCTCCTGCATGCGCCCTTGGCACATCCCAAAAATCAGTTGGACAGTGGGATGCGCGCGAACATGCGTGGTGAAGCTGAGCTGGCTAATGGCTCACAGGCCAGCAGAAAGGGATATGTATGTCAGCTGTGGCACGTGTGCCATAGGTTCGCCATCATGGGTATAAAGCCTAATAATCTGAGGGACCTTCCTTCTGTTGTTTCAGGCAAAGTGGAGGGGGCTCAAGGTCTTTTCTATCAAACGTTGCCTTCTTGTAGAATCTAGGAAATGTGCCATCTAGGTCTAGCATTATCTTCTGTAACAGCAACCCCAACCCCCAACATAAAATGGTACCTACTTTCCTGAGGTTCCAAGAAACCCTTCAAATCTGGTTTTGACCTCAGGTCTGGGATTAATGTTGGGTTCTTTGGGATGGAGGGATTTTTGCACTGTACTTCAATGGAAGTTTTTAGTCCAGGCTGTTTTTAGTTTGTCTGTTTATAAGTGTTTTAACTTACCATTCAATTCTGTACGCCTCCCGGTACAGAGTCTACCCCTTGCATAGCTATAATGAATTTAATGAAATAATAAATGTTTTAGATTGCGCATTTTTGTATTTCAGCATTATTTCAATTTCACATATTTCATTAATAAGAAAGGACAACAACACTAAACAACAACAAAAAATCATTTGGAACTTCGTAGAACAGGTTTTCTTAAACCCGCCGAAACTGTATTTGGAGAGGGATGCTACTAAAGACGATTTTAATATTGTGATGTCATTGCTCCAATGATGCAAATTATGTAATTGACATTGATTGCCCAACAATGCCAGGATGTTTATGACTCCCCTCCCAAACACCCACACCTGCTGCTGTCCCCTGGATGCCCAAGTGCTCAGCATCCGTGTTCTCCTTTGGGTACCTACAGTACAATATACTACTATATTGTGAGGAAACCCATTAAGGCTTTCAGTAGAAGTTGGATTCAAACAGCCTTTGAGAGGCTACATCTCCAACCCACAAGCAAATTGCAGCTTTATTGCTTTTCCAAAGCAATCCATTTTAAAATTGGGCATCATCCAATTCAGGATCATAAACCACATGAAAAAGGATGTGAATCATTATGTTTAAAGCCTAGTACATTGCACCTTTTATAAACATAAATACTGTATCATTTGTACTATCGTATAACTTAAACACTCATTTTTCCTGGGAAACCATAAACAAGTAACTATGTGTACACTTAAATGTTTTTTCCTTATTTCTTTTGACAATATAGGCAATACTGGCTAGTTGTAAAATGCAATATTTCACGTCTGGGGGTGAAATATGTAATTATTTTCCTAGTGTGGTACATTAAACAAATATACTTCAGTAAGTTTATAGGTATTTTAATTATATTATTGTTTTATCAATATCTTGACGAAGATAGCATGGATGCATTACTTCCTTTGTCTATTTAGCCAGTGTATACACAATAAAACATGCTTATAAAAAGAAAAAATATACAAACTAACCACACAGAAAAGAGTATAGCAAGAAGATAAAAAACAGCACCAATAATGTCAATAAATACGAGATAAATTCAATATAGTAATATTGACAATCTTGATGATGTAATATATAATGCCCTGACATTTCAGGAACAGGGTTTGTCTGAAATGTCTGAAATGTTACAGGGTTTCCTGCTTGAGGAGGGGGTTGGACTAGAAGTTCTCCAAGGTCCCTTCCAACTCTGTTATTCTGTTATTTTATAAAAGGCACCATCATTAAAAGGCTCTAGTATGATTACCCCTTTTGTTTGTTTGGCAACATTACTACAAGAGATTAGGGACAGGCAATAGGGACAGGGTTTTTGTTGTTGTTGTTGTTGTTGGCTGATTTTTCTGTCTGGCAGGTGGCACTTTAAGTCAGGAACAGCCCAAAGAAAATCAGTCCATTGTCTGGATGCTCAGCAAGAGAGTATTTCTGACAGTAGAGTCTACTATCATTGATCAGCTGCTCTTTAGAAACCACTGGTTCAGCCATCAGGTGTGCTCTCTTTTTGAGCAATGGTGAGATTCATCCTGCCCAGGGATTAGAAAAAGAACATTTTGGGCCTGAGTTTATTATTATTTTTTTTTACAAAAAATGCCATGAATAGTTGTTTACTTTTTCTGCAGGAGAATAAGGATGCCTTTCTTGGTGCAGAGAGAGTCAAAGACCAATCAGTATGTTTCTCTCTGCACAGGAAAAGTAATCCAGCAGTGAGGTGTAGCAGTTCAGGGATGGCATTTATGGACAAAGAAGAAGCCTTGTAATTGACCCCATCCACAATTACAGGTATGCGCAAAAAGCTTAATCTAACCTATACAACAGATTTGCACTCTGACACTCTGATAGATTTTAGCCTGCTTGGCATTAAAATACCTTGCAGATATATTTTACAGCTGTCATTTTATGCTTTGCCCTAACAGTTATTGTACAGAAAATTTTAAAATCAAATTCCAAGTGATATGAAAGATGACAGATTACTGAACCTTCTCCCATATGTATGGAGATTATTAGATTTGTCCCTAGTTATAATACACACACATATCTTTAGAGACTGGTATTTCTCATAGAATTGCATTTTCAGCTCAATCTTGTCATGCATTATCTATAAAAGAGAAGAAGGTTGAAGCAACTCAGCTTTTGTGACAAGAAGTCAGGGTAATAAGAAATTAAGCACACAGTTGAGTTAAGCAACCATGGAGTTTTATGGCAGGGTCAGGCAACTGAAAGCACCTGATTTAGAGACCAAGGACATCCCTCCAGTTAGGATCAGCTGTTGACCCCTTTGCATGCACCACTGACTATGTAGCAGTCTATTCCTCATGAAGCTAGGTTATCTTTTTTGATGAGCTTCCTTCTTAGTTGTGTTCAGATTAGAAAACATTCCTTTGAAATCTCCCCATCTCTTTAATTGTATGAAAAACAATGCCTCTGGTATCATAAATAATAGTTTAATAAATAAAGCAGGAAAATAATCCTTGAAATGAGCCTTCTTGTTACCTGAATTTGGTTCTTCTCGTGATCAAAACCATTTTCTATACAATTCTTCCAATGATGGACAAGCTTCATAAAGCTTAATTTTTGTTTCAAAGCTGTGAACATTGCAGTGTGGCACTCTGAGTTGATAATGGTGCCAACTTCATGGAATAATATCATCTGTATCCCAGAAAAACTGTATCATGAGTTTTCCTGCTGAAATTCAGGTTTTTAATATTTTCCCACAAGTAAAATTTTGTGATAATATTCCATGAATTGAGACTTCATTTCTGGGTCACAATGATGAAGCCATGTTTTGTTGGCTGTCATGGTGCTATGAATAAATATCATACCTTCAATTTTGTAGCATAACAATAATTGCTGGGAAATTTCAACTGTTAAAGCTTTCATCTCTGCCATCAGCATGCAAGAAACCCATCTTGCACTAACCTTCTATAATTGAAGAACATCACTAATGTGACCCACATACTCCTAAAAAATGCCAAGCTTGACAGCAATTTCCCTTTGAAGGATCCACTGATTGCCTTTAATCAGTTCATCAACTTTTCCCATGTGAAATTTGTCAGTTGCTATCACAAATTGGTGATTTCATTCTTTATCGTACAAATTAGCTCTTCCTAGTTCACCATCTTTACATTTTTTTTGTCTCAGTGACATACAGTACTCATATCAATACCATCATCATAAGCAACTTGCATTTCTCAGTAAATTTCCATTGGAGAAATTTCTTTGACAGTTGAAAATTCAATTGTGGTGGATTGCTTAAAGTGCACTGATGATGTGATGAACAACACTATAGGCTTCAATTTCATGCACAGCAACACAACCTTTTCTTGTATCAATTTTCTATCAACTAAAGTAAAAGAACAAATGCCAAAGAACACATCAGAGTTTCTAATGGTTCAGTATTGCCATCTGTTGGCAATTTATAGTATTGGCATTATTTTTTATTCAACCCTATTATTTATTGATGGTCAATTTGTGTGTTTCTGGAGGTGGGGCTACCTTTATCTTGTTTTTGAATGAGTTTGAAAATCTGGATGTCAGTATTGTGCTAGTATCACAAGGCGGCACCACTGAGTGATATATACTACTCCATGATTCATAGATTATGGAGTTCCTGGTGCTCAGAAAAATTCCAGATTTAGTACCAAGAGAATTAGAAAGCTATATGAGGTATTTTTTTCCACCATCAAGATATTTATTATCATGGAAATCTTGGGTAAAGTGAGGCATTATTCTGAGAATAAGAAAAAGTATTGTTAACCAGAACTCCATTTCACCAAGGTATGGGTGGTTCCTGATACAGGGATAATATACTCAGAGGCTGGGTCTACACAAGATGGAGTTGGTTCATTTGTGGTTCAGATGATTGTAGGAACCCAGCTATTATCTTAACATTTGGTGTACCCCAAGCTATCACAATAAACCATAATTCCATTTAGTTATTTTATTACTCCAGCCCATATTTTTAACATGGGATTAGGATTTAATATTTTGTGTCAACACAGTCATTTAGCGGCAGAATAAAGTAGCTGAAACAATAGAGGCTAAATCTAAGGCACCATGTACAGATTCTACACTGCTGAATTCTAATGTTCTTTGTCCATTCTTGAATCTGCATAAAAAATGAAATTTGCTATCCCCTTTACCAATCCCTGTTTATATCATTCCCTTCCATCTCCCAGCCACTCTTAGTCACCAGACTCTCCTCCAAGAGAACAGAGAATAAAGCCTAAGAATTTACAACTTTGTGCCTAGATGAAATAGGAATATGGGAGAATCTCTATTTTAACACCCAAACAGAACCAGGAGGATTCACAGGCTGGGATCAAGGCAATATCATGGGGGACCTGAAGAAAAAAGTGTATGCCAGGAAGGAACACTTTTGTGCTATAAGGAGGAGCAAGTACTGAAAAACCCAGATAAAGTTTTACCAAGGAGCCTGAATAAATTTAGAAACCATGGCAGAAAACAACCAGCTTTGTAAAAGATTAGTGACTGATTTAGGGGTGGGTTCTACTTACCTTCGTTACCAGTTTGCAAGGGAGCGTACATGTGAATGTGCTTGCTTCACTCGCGCGGCACTTCTGTGCATGCACAGAGCATCGGTGATGATGTCTGGGTGAGTGGGTGGAGCCTCCCGCCACCGTTATTACTGGTTTTAAGAACCAGACAGAACCAGCAGGAACCCACCACTGGACTCATTAAACATCTGTTCGTAGAGCAGCAGGAGTTTGTGTCATATGCTTAATCTGAAAAAATAACAATAACAGAAGAATTGGAAGGGACCTCAGAGGTCTTCTACTCCAACCCCGCTGCTAAAGCAGGAAACCCTATACCATTTCAGATAAATATTTGTCCTATCTCTTCTTAAAACCTCCAGTGTTGGAGCACCCACAACTTTGGGATGCGAGTTGTTCCACTGTTTAATTGTTTTATAGGAACAATAATAGGAATGTTCCAATGATCAAGGATTACATAACATAAAATGTTTACCAACAGAGACGAGCAGTGAGATCATTAAGCTTTTCTATGAAGGTGAAGGAAATATGGAAAAAGACCCAAATAGATGCCAGATGAAAGTTGTTTGGGAGTAGGGGAAAACTCAGAGGTGGTATTCAGCAGTTTTTGACCAGTTCTGGAGAACCGGTAGCGGAAATTTTGAGTAGTTCGGAGAACCGCTAAATACCACCTCTGACTGGCCCCACCCCCATCTATTCTCTGCTTCCTGAGTCCCAGCTGATTGGGAGGAAATGGGGATTTTGCAATAATCTTCCCCTGGAGTGGGGTGGGAATGGAGATTTTACAATATCCTTCCCCTGCCATGCCCACCAAGCCACACCCACCAAGCCATGCCAAGCCAAGCCACGCCTACCAAGCCATGCCCACAGAACTAGTATTAAAAAATTTGAATCCCACCAATAATACAGTAACAGTGCAGTGGTGGGTTCCTCCCAGTTCAGTCAGGATCTTGCGAACCGGTAGTAACGACAGCAGGAGGCTCCGCCCACCCTCCTGGACATCACCACAGATGCTCTGCACATACGTGTGCTCCCATTGTGAACTGGTAGCAAAGGCAAGTGGAACCCACCCCTGTAACTGTGTGTGTGTGTGTGTGTGTGAGGAAATGCTACTTTCTCAATAAAAATTGTTTCGAAGAGGCATCGTATTGTCTTTATGTAAATATCTGATGCAGTTACATTTGCAATTCAACAAACTGAATAATTTCTCAGAAGAGAGAAAGAAAATGTGTGGAAAAGGACAACTAAAAGGTCAGAGAGTTGGAGCACCTTCTTTGCAATAAAACTGTAAAGAGAGCAGACAAGACAAGAGGAGGGCACGGTTTAAGGAAAGCACGTAGAGATCTAATTTTCCTTGTTGTTTTTCAAGGTTGGACCTTACTGTCATTCATAGACCTCCATCAGAAATATGTTCAGGATAGAAAAAAGAAAGAGTGACCTCTTTTCCCCTTAAGGTGACTCACTCTTTCTTTCATTTGTCCCCAGCTAAATATGTTTGGAATCAAGGCAGTAGGAACAAATATCATTTTATTATTGTGCTCACAAGATGCCTTTATTCAAGTGTGTTTGAAACACGTAGGTGTCTTTCTTTTAATCAGGATTGGCAAATTGCCTCCACCCCAAATACACATGCACAACTTCATCAACACAAGCAGTTTTATCAAATGTGGAGAATAGGTGGGAGAGAAAGATTGGTGATGGGCCTCCCAACTGAAATCACATACACAGGACATATATAGCTATACTCCTTATTTTGGGTTTAGAGTTTGAATTCATAGGCTCCTTGCCTCATGCAAAATCCAGCAGCTTTCCCCTTCCTTATTGGATCAAATTGATGGAACTGAGCTACTATAATTGCAGGCCAGACATAGCATCTCTACTAGTAAAAAGAAGCATTTGGTCTGACTCCATAGTCCTATGGCTTGAGCTCCCATTTTTGTCCTTTGGCCACGAAATCAAAACAAATAGGTAATTTCTTGCATCTGTTACTTTATATGTAGAAAATCAGTGAATGTGAAAACATGCAGCTTTAGAAGAGTGAAACACAAAAGGGAAATTAAATATGCGGCAAGAATGATAGTAGATTGAACTAGATATCAACTGATGATAAAATCTAAGCACTAAGTAAAATTTCAAAGACCCATTATTTTATCCTCATACATTAGATGCATTTAAGCTTGCTCACTTGGTTTTTAGATGCATTTGCCTGAAACTATCTCAATTGCAAATTGGATGGGAAATTGCCTAATTTGCAGTATTGGTGTTTCTGGAGCACCTTATAAAGCTAGCACCTGGACTTGTTTGCTGTCCCTCCTTTCCATGTCTGGTACAATGCCTAGTATTGGCTGTCAGAAAACATAATCATAACAGAAGGTCAACTCAGCATGTTTAAGGGATTGGAATTCTATTGCCATTCAGGAAGGTGTTGAATGATATAATTTGCATTATCCAGCAATCTTCTGATTAGGATATTCTGGAGTATCTCTTCTGCATAATGGGATTCACATGGTTTAAATATTATAGATAAGTAGCAACTTCCCATCACAATTCTTAGGGCCCTTTGCATTTCTACTGCTATCCCCCAGTTCTGAATTAGTAGAAAACCATGCTAATTTGCTGTTCCCACAATCAATTTCAATCCATACTCTATTGTCCATGTTTCTAGTCACTACAATCACCTGATTTCTCTTCCAAGGAATGGGCAGCAAAACTTAACATATTTTATGTACGTTGAAGCTACTCTTGGACAGTGTCAAAATAAGGAGGAGAATACAAGTTTAACTCTGGCATAGTTTAGAATTATTTATTTGTGCATTGATTAGATTGGTGATTGCTGAATCCACAACAACCTGGATTCACTGTGATTTACAATCCATATAAAATATAAATTATCAAGATTGCCAACATAAATAAAACATTTATGTAGACTAAGAAAAATATAAACATCTAAAATGCTATCATATCTTTATTCTATATTAACACACTCATGATAAAATCAAAACCTTTCAGTAGCTTCAAAAAAGTTACAGCTGATTCCTGTCAAAAATGAAACTCCAGAAATAAAATGCACTAAACTACAATGGGAAGGGAACTACCAATGCTTGTTGACTAAGGAAAGTAATGATTGTGGCTTCATTCTAGTGCATTATAAGATTTTAAAAAAATCTAGCCCTGTTGTTTTGAAGTTCTAAAATGCTTCCACCAAGTTTAAATTAAAGCACCTTTGATGATCCAGAGGGAATGGAACCAACATGACCTACTGGCCAAGTTGGTTGGGGAGGTTTTGTTTTCTTAGGCTACTATAACAAGAAGCAGAATGATGGGGGAGGAGAAGGGAAAGGAATTATTTTTTATTAATTGGATTTATTTTTTCCTTCCTTTCAAAACATTTAGAAACTTTTTATGTTTTATCAATGCTGTACTCTGACTAGAGAACTTTAATTATTGGGGAAACCAGATATACTAAAACAACTAAACTTGTTCTGGCATTTACTTTTATTGAATTCTTTATTAACATTCTGCATTGTATTTCATAAAACTCACTACTGGCAACATACTCCTATTAATAGTGGTTGGATCTATTACTAGCTGCCATTTCTAAATCAATGTATGATTGAATATAAATATAAATATCCTGGGAGGTGAAAAGAACAGATCTCCACTGTAGACTTCTATGGGAGTCCTTACAGTCCACAAAGAAGAGATGAAATTATAGGGGTTTTTTTCCACTAATGCACAGGGCATCCATTGACCAAGAAATGATACTGCAGAGAACAATTATACTCTCATCATTATCTGTTCAAGGAGAAAAATCAATTTGAGCCATTTTATGTAAATATAAAATGCATCTGAAAATAGTAAAAATGATTTTGGCATGGGCTAGAGTCTAGTGATTATCTTGAGTTAATGGAATCTCTGGATGGATCTTAGTCATTAAAGTCTTTCCAGACAGTCATTAATCCTCGGGAAATGCTCTCTGAATAGGGTAATTGATAATTAATTCCAAATTTTAACTCAGTTCAAGAGAAACCTTTAAGTCATTATGTTTGTCCATGATGCAAGTTACTCACACACTTTTCACCACTCCATTGAATTACTAGAACTCACTCCACATGAATTAGCTCTTATTAAGAATAATACCAAAACTTTAACTGGTATTTGTAGCTACAAATGTATGCTTACAAATCAGATATATTTTTATCATGCAGCATTGCAGCACTACTGTTGTGGTCACCAATTTTTTTTCAAGTGCAATTTAGGGTGCCAGTTATTTTGCATAAAACCCTATTAAAGTGCTGGTTATTATATATAAAGTGCTACATAGGATTTGTAAAACTGCCAGTTCTGGGTAAAATCTTCACAAAATTTTATGCCTGCTGAGATTGGATAGATTATACCATATGAGAAGAAGAATCTCTTTGGAAATTCTTCTATGGAACAAAGGGATATTTTGACATTCTGGAGACTAGTTAAGATCTAGCAGTTCCAGAATCTTAAACCCTGGCCAAACTGCTCAGAGTGATGTAATATAAATGAATGGTGATGGAAGATATAATTGTACTGCTGTAATTATCATATGACAATAATTATATCACTTTGCATAATGATATGTATACACTTTTAAAAAAATAATAAAAACTTGATTAAAAAATTTATATCACTTTATAGTATTGCTTTTTATTGTGTATATCAGTGTTTCTCAATTGGCAACATTACAATGTATCGACTTTAACTCCTAGGATTCTCCAGCCAGCATGTTAGACTAAAAGTCCACACAACTTAAAGTTGCCATGTTAAGGTTGAGAAACATTGATATATATTATTTAATTGTGAGTCAAAGATGAATGAGGTAGAAAGTCCCATAAATAAAATAAATGCCTCCTACTGAAACTAATGAAATGGCTATCTCTGGAGGAATAAGTGGCTACCAATGAAGAGTCAGCGCCAGAAATTGAAGCTATCTCTTAAGTTATGAACAGCAAAAGTTTAGTAATAAGCACAGGCAGAACTGCCTAGTGTTCTGAATGACAGTTCTTGAAATTGAACTTTCAGAAGGGTGATTGACCGAAGGATTCTGATTTATGTAACCTCAAGACTGTATTCAAAAATATAATTACGAAGACCTTAATTATGAAGTAAGACCTTAACATTGGCAGATCAAAGAAGGGCCATGATTGGTGCCCTAGGAAGTTTCTTATTTGCATATGAAAGGGCATACATGATATGCTGTGGGAGTCAGATATATTAAAAAAGTTATTTTAAAAAGCGCCATTTCATTCCTAAGATACTTACCAAGAGTTCCTCAACGAGAAAAGAATCATAGTGAATAGCCTTCTGCTACAATATTTATTCAAAGGAAAGTTAGCTGTATTTTGATACATTTTTGCTTTTACCTTCCAAAGTCATAAAAGCAATCTGAAGACAAGCTGAGTTCATCCTCCCTTATACTCATGGGGGGGAAAAGAAAAGAAAAAGGCTCAGTACTTTGGCAGTTGGTAAGCTGTTGAAGAGAAGAGGAAAATTGATGAAATAACTTGTCAACTGAAGCCCATTTAAACTGGACTACTGAGAGGCAGCTGCAAAAGCATCAAGCTAGGTTTTCCTTACAGGAACTGAAGCTCAGAACCCAGCAGAAGAGCCATGTGGAAACAGAACTACAGGATCATAAAATAGCAACCAAGATGTTTAGTTCTGCAGTGATTTACACCACACCATAGCTGTATATCTGAAATTAACTGGGTCAGCTTTCCAACACTGCAGATATCACAAAAGCCTTGAAGTTTAAAGCCACTTTCAAAATGGTTGGAAAACTCTTGTAGGGGGGGGGAGGATGCCCTGAATGCAGTGGTGGAATTCAGCCGGTTCAGGCTGGTTTGGGTGAACCGGTAGTTAAATTTCTGGCTGACTCCATCCCTCCCCTCCCCACCCCTTCCAGGAGTTCCCACGTGCCCCATTTTGGCTCCCAGGTAAGTGCCGGGAGGCCTACTAGTAAAGTGACCAATCGTCCTCCTTTAGGGAGGACAATCCTTCTTTTGTAAGTTCTGTCCTCTCTCGAAAAGTGTCCTCCTACATGTCCTCCTTTTTGATATTTAAAGACTAATCTGTAAATCTTCGTATTTGATCGATGCTGATCCGACATATTTGTATTTGACATGATGATTCGTCAAGGCTCAGTACAGTGTGGCGAGATGCGATTATGAGATGCATGCGCTCCGCACAGGAGAATTGTTTTGAGAGAGTGCACCCTGTGCAAGTGTGGCTTTGTTTACATGCACACATTAGATTCACTTCTTTCTTCAATTTATTTGTGTCCTCCTTCTCATCGTAAAAAAGTTAGTCACCTTACTACTAGGCCCAAAATGGGGCATGGGGGGGTGCACCATGCACCCTGTGGCCCATTTTCACTCTCAGGAGGCTTCAGGGAGGCCTCCTAGGCCCAAAATGGGGCATGCTCCCCGCAGCCCATTTTTGCTCCCAGGGAGGTACAAGAGGCCGAGTGCTGCCTGTCACACCCCCTGGCCACGTCCACCATGGCCACACCCACACAGCCGGTCATTAGGACAGAGGACCAGTTGTTAAATTATTTGAATCCCACCATTGCCTAAATGTGTACTCTCCTTTCATATGGGACAAATTCTGAACTCAGCAATTTGGGTCATAGAAACTGTCATGTTTCATATTTGTATACATTTCAGCAGGAAACATTTGCTGAGGTTAGAAGTTTCCTGAAAGTACAAAATTGAAAAAACATTGTCTGGGAATAAGGAATGGTTAGAGCTGCCATATCAGGGTTACAAAAATTTGGATTACTATGTGATGATGGGATAGATATCAGCCCTGGCTCTGATTTGCATTGAAAGGCTATCTGGATTTTCGAGCCCAAATAGAGTCTTCAGAAAGTCTCTCACAGCAGGGACATTCAGGTTTATTCAAGACCTTCACAGATTATTTTCTGCAGGTTGTTCTTTATTACATTTGATTTCACTGGCTGGGAATTATGGGAGTTTATATCTAGTTGATCTCACTAGAATAGAGAAAACTGATTTACCTCAGGAGTGAATAAGGTATCTCCTCCATTGCTCTTTTCATCATCACTCAATGTTTGCATCTCCCTCATTCCCTCAATCAACATACAGTTAACCAGTATATGATATAAAATATAGTATATTATATTACAGTGATGGCGAACCTATGGCACGGGTGCCACAGGTGGCACGCGAAGCCATATCAGTGGGCACATGAGCTTTGTCCTAGCTCAGCTGCCGCGTGCATGCATGCATCGGCCAGCTGATTTTTGGGCCTTCCAGGCCCACTGGAAGTCGGGAAACAGTCTGTTTACGGCCTCTGGAGCGCCTCCAGGGGGGTGGGGAAGGCCCGTTT
>JANHFK010002200.1:138784-148803 GCA_036250565.1 Sibynophis collaris | reverse complement strand
GCGGCCGCATTCTGGACCATCTGTAGCCTCCGGATCGACCCCAAGGGCAGCCCCACGTAGAGAGCATTGCAGTAATTGGCATTGCTCAGTATGTGGTGTGTATGTTTGTCTACTAACCAGAATAAAAAAGGCAAAGATGCCCTAGAGAGAAATATTATGAATGGAAAGTGACTAGCTAGAGTAGAAAAGAGCAATTTTACCAGTGTGTCTTCTTGAAAATTGATATTTGTGATTGATCATTCTTAGCACATCAAGTGTGTTAAGGTATTCATTTTCTTTAAGTTTCTACAATACACCCTTGAAGTATCAAACTGACTCAAATCATTTATAATTCTACTAGAGCACCCTCCTGTTTTGTTCCTGGCATCCATTCCTTTTCTCTAATATTTCTTCCTTGTAGTTTCCTCAGGGCAGGGACTTCTTTCCTCAGGGCAGGGACTTTTGCAAAATGCAAAAGATCCATGTAATTATAATAACTATTTTTGTAAGGGTAATACTGCAAAAGTATTTCATGGGTTTTTCTATTATTGCGTTTAGAGAATTGTGCGCAGACTCCTATTTTATTGCACACCAAAATCACTTTATCTGTTTTACACTTAGGACAAGCCAAAACATTTCCTACTTCGTAGATTCATTAGCTCAGGAAAAAGGTGATTTGGAGACAGTAAGCCTGAAGTGTATAAAACTATACATCAGTCATTGAAAACCGCACTGGAATTAGTGGTCATCCTAGAAAGCTGCATGGAAGAGGTTTCAGAAAGAACTTTATAACTGCATAATTAATCTGTGAAATTAAGTACCATCTGATGTAATACTAATGCCACAAACATGGATGGTTTTTAAAGGGGTCTGGAGGTTAGATCAGCTTTGGGGTTGAAATCATGAGGACTCAATATTATCTCCAGGCTAGGGGCATCAATGGACTGCAAGGTGGTCAAACCTAGAGGAGTCCTAGAGGAGATCAACCCTGACTGCTCTTTAGAAGGCCAGATCCTGAAAACGAAATTCAAATGCTTTGGCCACCTACTGAGAAGGAAAGACTCACTGGAGAAAAACCTAATGCTGGGAAAGATTGAGGGCAAAAGAAGAAGGATGAGGTGGCTGGATGGAGTCACTGAAGCAGTAGGAGTGAGCTTAAATGGACTCCAGAGGATGGCAGAGGACAGGAAGGCCTGGAGAAACGTTGTCCATGGGGTCGTGATGGGTCGGACACGACTTCGCAACTAACAACAACAAAAGGGACATCAAACACCAGTTGCAGGGGAATTGTTCCTGCTTGTAAGCATCCAAATATTAAGATATCTGGTTAATCACTGTGAGAAACAACATGCTGCACTATGCAGCAGGTCTTTGCCTGCTTCAGCAACTATAATTTTATGTACTTATGAAGAGCAGACACCATCCTCCTTGTCAAGTTATTTATTTACATTAGATCAATCAAGTTGTTTTGATCTGTCTGAAACAGACATCTATCAAGCCCTTTTCATGGCATTAGGGAATTTTGGCTTTCAGGTAGGAAACTGTTGAGGGCTATCATGACCTAAGAATGATACTGTTTAACAATACTTTATATTATTATTAGCACTCTCTTAAGTCATGCCAGACAGCTCTTATTTATGGAACATTTCTTCACAGCAATCGTAAGATGTGTCAGTTCCACCTACAGTCTTCCAAAGCATCTGCAGTGATTAGCAAGGTGCTGATGGCATGCCTCAAATCTCTTCAAAGAAACAAATTAGATTCTCATCCAGTGCAGTTTCTTTCTCCCACCTAGGAACACACACACCCTTTGAGTGTGCAAATGCATCAGAGAATCCACTTGCCAGTTTGCTGTTTCCTGTGGTTAATTTATTTTAGCAGTTTTATTTTGGGCAATATTTAATACTCAGCCATGCAAACATTTTCACTTCGTTTAAAAGGAACAATGAATTTTGAATACATTGGAGCGCCAGAAAAAAAAAAAATCTTCATGTGCATTGCTATGATGGCAAATATTTGTTTTTCCTTTCTATGAAAAATATCCAAAACAAGGACATGTTTGTAATTTTCTACATGTATATATTACCTGCATTTTATCCACTGATGTATCTATAATGTACACTCAGTGTAGTTAGGCACTACATAATTGCCTAAGCCAGATGGCCTTCTTTTATCTTTTACATTATTCTTGTTGACTCTGCTTGCCGTGAGTCACAAATTCAAGATATCTATGTTAGACGAGCCCTGGCAAGCAGCAGAGAGAACCAATCTGTTTCAAGTGGCATTAAGGAGAGAGGGAGATTACAGGAGGACTCATTATCTTTAATGTTGGTCCTGCATTTGGCAAAACAGTTACTTATTAAAGAGGGGAAGTTCTCAGCCAGAATCCTATCATACTTGGACCTTTCAGAAAAATACTCAAAAACACTGAGCCAGGTTTTCTTCTTTCTATAGTACAGGTACTCCTCAACTTACAACCATTCATTTAATGACCATTCAAAGTTACAAAGGCACTGAAAAAAGTGACTTATAACCAGAAGTGGGCTGCTGCCAGTTAGGACCAGTTCAGAAAAACCAGTAGTTCCAACAGCTGGGCCCGCCCACCCACCACAGCTCTATCCCGTCCTATATAATCGCTGTGTGTTTGATGCCGCGGGCATGCACATGCGCGTGTGCTTACATTTTCGGTTCTAGGCGAACTGGTTGTTACATTATGTGACACCCACCTCTACTTATGACCATTTTTCACACTTAGGACTGTTGCAGCATCCCCACGGTCACATGATCAAAATTCAGACACTTGCCAATTAACTCATATTTATGACGGATCTAGTGTCCCGGGGTCATGTGATTCCCTCTTGCAACCTTTTGACACTTAACAACTGTATTACTAATTTAACATCGGCAATGATTCACTTAATAGCTGTGGCAAGAAAGGTCATAAAATGGGGCTGTCTCACTTAGCAACAGAAATTTGGGGATGAATTGTCGTCGTAAATCAAGGATTATCTGCATGACATTCATATGGAAGATTTGTATTAAATCTCCAGGCCTCCATTACCTTCAATAGCTTGAGCTATTCAAAGTTCCTCTATGCTCCACATGAACTCTGGGTGCAGCATTCTCTTCATCAGACTCAAATAAGCAATAAGGCCTAGATTAGAAAAAGCAATCTTCTTTACTCCCTTTTATAGGTTTTGGGAGTCAATTTGGTGCAGTGCTGATCTAGAAACCAGGAGAATGTGAGTTCTAGGCCTCCATTAAAAGGGTATTAAAAGTGACTTTGGGCCAGTCACTCCTTCTCAGTCCAACACACCACAAAGAATTGTTGTTGTGGTAAAATAGGAGGCAGGAGTATTGGATATATAAAGCCACAGGGCAACTTCACACAATAGCCTAAATTCCCTGCCTCTCATGCTGCTCTTGGATGTTTATTAAGCCAACTTCAGAAAATCCAGTCTGGATTGCAATGGGCTGGCATTGGGGATGGACTAGTGTTCAATCTGGCCTATGCCACCTCAAGATTTGATTAGTCATTCTTCTGTTTTTCATGCTTCCCATCCATTCAGGAAAGGCAGGTTTCACAGACCTGTGTGAACCGATCTACCTGTTTTTTTCATTTGGGGGATCGTTCCTTACTCGTCCCGATGCCTGCCCTTTGCTTTCCCACATGGAGGCCTGCAAAAATGCCTCCTCTTCTCTGCCCTCCTTTGACATTAACATGTCAAATTAACATGGACTCTTTCTATTTTTAATATCTTCCTCCCTTATGTTGTCATAGCGGTTCTGATGCTTCAGTGATCAAAGCGATAGGGAACAGGCTGTTCTTTTGTCCCAACTTCCTTTGCAGGTACCTGGAAACTTTGTAGGAAGAAAGACTGATAGGTCAGTTTCAAAGAATCAAAGTAGCCAGGTACTCATGTTGCAATTTATTTTTTACTCATCTTTTCCTTCCTTTCCCTTTATTTTTTACACATCTTTAAAGGGAAAGGAAGGAAAAGCTTTAGGGGAATATAAGGAGCATGACCTTTTTGTGTTGAGGATACTGTAGTTCGTTTTTTGAGTCAACCATAAGATTTTGTGTGTGTGTGTGTGTGTTTTTAAAATACCTGTTGACAAGCTGGGGACATAGTAGTTAGCAGTCCATCCCAGCTACTGGAACAGAGGGTTAGCATTAGGGTTAGCCATTTGGAATGGGACTGCTGCTGGAATACAAGGAACCCTATATAGATCATCGTTTCTATCTGACTTTAAAAGTGAACTTTCGTAGTTTTCCTATTAGAAATTAGAACTATGGCCCCTGTACAAAGCACTAGACCAGAGGAGTCATCTTGCTCATTACTAGAAAAACACTGAGATCTTTTGTTTCCTCCCTGGGGGCATTTTTCTTTTTTAATGAGATTGCTCACGTTACAAAAAGAAGAAAGAGAATAAGATTAAGAGATAGAAAAAGGATTTTTTCCCCCAAATATTTATTAAATCCATTCTGCAATTATTATTTAATTATTAAATAATTATCAATAATAATTATCAATAATAATTATTAACAATTAAATAATAATAATTAGATTAGTATTCATTATTTTGGGGGGGGGATTTTTTCTGCAGTAGATAAGTTGAATTCCAAAGAGCTATATATTATGGCAGGGGTCACACCAGTCCTTCTGAAAAGGTTGCAAAGAAAAACCAGAGGGTTTTTCCCTGTTTGCTTTTAAATTTGTCACAGATATGCCCTTTTGATCTTTTTTTTTTTTTGCTGTTTTCCCCAACTTTGCCTTCATCCTATCCCCAGCTCATGAGTGACAGGCATTAAAGTAGTCTTTCTCCTCCTTTTTCCAACATTATCCAAGGGCAGCATCATAGTACATAGAATTTGTACAAAGCAAATTTGCCAAAGCAAAAATGAGGATGCTGGGTGGGATTGCAACTAATCGACAGGGTGGGTAATGGGGAGAGGGATTTCCCAATAAAGCAGGACAGGCTCTCGTCCTTTTCAAGGCAGCTCAAAAATCCCATATGCTTAAGGGAGTACCAGATTTTGACAGATGGGTCTAGCTATTTATTCAAACGAGCTTCCAGTCACAGCAATGTGCTCAGGAGTGGATGATTTCCTGCTGACTGGTGACATTGAGAAAGTTGGAGGACAGCTAAGCCAGAGGGCTTAATCAATGGCTTTGCTTAATATGTCCTGCATCCCCCAAATCAGGACATCATCAGAGACAGGCAGGTTAGGGTTCAGCTGTGGAGGCAGGAAATTTTATGCCAACTTTATGTGGCTCAAGAGCCAGCATTTATTGAGTCATAGTGAGAGAGCCCGGGGGCCATAGAAATAGGATAGGAATCAAACAGTGGGGCAGCAAATTTCATGCCAGTACAATTTACTGCTGACTCAAAAAGGGTGGATAACATTTCAATTCACTAGTGAGGAAAGATGGTTAGATTCGTTATTTGTGAAATGGATTTGTGCGTGTGTGTTTGTATGTGTATGTGAATACCCGCTACAGCACTTGGAATCACATCGCCGTAATCCAACACTTCCACTAGATAGAAGAGGCACCTAGGATGCCTATTGGAAGTGCTGAGTTAGAGCTGAAAGCTGAAATAAGTAAATGAAGCTACTTTGCTTTGTTTTTAGGAGTGGGGGGAGCATTGCCCATCTGCTTCACTGAATTACCCATTAAAGGTGATCACCCTGCTGAAGTTACAGAATCAAAAATATGAATTGTTATTACGCACAAACTCTGCACAGCCAATGTACTGTGTACACGCGAAACAGGAGCCTTCACACGGAGAGAGAACGGCAAGTACTGAAAGATGGTAGCTAGAAATACTTGTTAGACTTTTCCAGCTTGATGCTCCTGTTCAAAACCATAAGCATAGAAGAATGCCGCCACTCTCTTTCACGTTTTCCATAGTAATTATAAATGACTGAAAGCTATTCATAGCCAGGGAAGGGGAATCGGGGATATGGAATTCCACATAAAAATCCTACCACTTCTCAGTGTCTAAAATGGGAAGCAAGGGTGTGATTTTTCACTGAATAATCACCCTTTCTAATATAGCCTTTCCCTTACAATTGAAAAAATGGGATGGAACTACTGTGCCTGTTCCAGGGCGACATACTGTGTATGTGTTTTCTGAGGGGGCATATAGGGTGGCCTGCTAGGAGAATGAAGGGATTTACGATTGTATGAAACCACAGCTTTACTCAGCCCTCAGAACCTCCAACCTGATTTCACCTGTCTTCAGAGCACCCCAACGCAGAGCAACCCAATCCTCAGCAGCAGGATTTTCCACTTTACTTTGTGGTGGATTCCATCCATGGTGAAGGAGCTCTAGAACATCTACAATCTCTCAACAAAATTTTGCAGAGGGCAGAACTATCCCCTTACTATACTTACTACTAATATTTTTGCAAGTAAATCCCAAACAGTGACGTGTACATCTAGAAAAATACCCCAGAGACAAGATGTGATTTTTAAGTAAAAGCATATAATGTGGTATTTATATAGATGGTATGTCTGTACGCCTATTTTTTTTTAAATAAAAAAGATTGAAGGGATAAATATTTTTCTTTCATTTTCTATTACCGTAATCTTTCCTAGTATCTATGCCACAGTTGCAAACGCTCTTAAGTACTTGTACATCTTTGAAGAGTATCCACTAATCCAACTTAATTTTCTGAGGTATTTTTCCCCCACTATACAATCAATTTAGCCTTGAGTATAAAAAAGCAAGTTCTCAAAAGAAAAAAGCTATTTCCCCCCTCACTGTTATAACTATGTTTTATCCAAATTTTTTAAAATTGACAAACAGCTTTCCCACTCGCTCTCAGTCAATTACAAAATTCCTGATACTTTAAAAATGAATAATTTGTTTCCTGGCTCTGTACCTGATAAGATTTATTATTTGGCAGGCAATCAAATGACCAGTTGATATTTGTAGTTTGTTGAACACCCACTGACCATTATTTGTTGTATGTTTTGATGAATAATTAAAAAGAATTGATTACTTATGAATTAAGGTTCCTTGCTTTCCAAGAATGCTTGGATGAATGCTTCCGTACCTACATTATCTAATTATATAATCATATCGGCAGATTATATAATCATATCAGCCGCAATCACCTCGCAGCAGATAGGAGAAACTTAACTCAGATCTTTTTGAGAGTCATTTCCTAGTGATGAAACAATAGCACGTTGAATTACAAGCTCCAGATGTATTTCTTTATGCAGTGCGACATAATGAACGATGAGCTGGCCTGTTTGTTTTTCTGTGTTTAAATAAAGAACTAGTCTGGGTCTGGGTAGTGAGGAAACTTCTCCCAGCACATCTATTTGATGCAAAGTACACACAAATTTGGTATTGTGTTTTTAAAGCTTATCTTTCCACTGCTAATATTTTATGCATTGCTAAATTTCTAAAATATAATTTTAAGCCCAGTAATGCTTTTAGCAATTATTCGTTATTTCTACAAAGAGTCCCAAGTGAACAAGAGCTGATTCACTTGTTTAATGAGAAGTTCTTCTCTGCCAAATACCTGTAGAAACTTCTTCCTTACCCGCTGTTATAAAATATTGGCTCCCTCTTATCGAGCGCAGGAGAAAAGCACTCGCTTTATCAGAGGAAAGATGGAAATTATACACTGAAATTGAAGAAGAGCACTGTAGAATATTTTACCCATATGAAGCCATATATGCACATACAAACAAAATAGGAATGATTTGAAAGACAGCAGGAGAGGAGGCGGCATTATAACAGTTCATTCACATCAGTGTGTCTTGCCAAGCATCCCTTTATATGCTTTGTTGAGTCCTAATTTACATATGAAAATTAGTTCATGTGAATGTGATACCAATCTATGTCGTGCTTTTATATGGCCAGTCAGTAAAAGCCATTGCTCCTTGTCCTCCATCAACAAATATCAACTACTATGCTGTATAAATCCCTGGGTCAGGATTTTTTCTTGACAAACATTTTATATTTCATTAGTTTTGGTTAGATTCTGTAAAGTGGACAAGTTTAATGCAATGCAAATGATTTAAATATTGTGGTTAGTAATTTTCCTTTTCTCTCCTTCCAGTATTCCCTTTAGATGGGTACACAAAGCTTGCAGGGGGCATTGGAACAGTGACAAGCTATCCAACAGCTTTCTCTGTGCACTCCTGCTTAAACCATTTCTCCATTTTGCATAATGATATATAACATGGCTTGCAATAACAGTGATGGTCTGGCCAGTAGGAGGAGCATAACATTCTCTGGACTCTACTATTCTTTGTTGCTTGAGTTTGCAAATTACAGATTTAACAAAGATTCTTGCATTTATTTGTGCGTGTGTGGCAGGCTTAATAGAATCGGTTTACATTATTTTTCTCATCTGTCACTGCGATGCAGTTATTTAATAATAGAAGAAGGCTAAATAGGAATTTCTTTACCATATTGATTCAGATGCCACTGGATTCTTCTGTAAACTTGAGTAATTCTGTTGTATATATTTGGAAGGGCATTGCTGCCTTGATATAAGAAAGGTCTTCCCCAATTCACATTTTCTCTGTATGTAAAACTATAGCCTTTCCAGTTCCCTAAGAGTATGGCTGTTGACTGTGCTGGCTTGGAATTAGGGTTTTCATTGAGAGGTTGTTATCCAACTGTACCAGAAGATAGAGAAGTGATATATTCTCCCACAATATTCTCCTGCTACACTTCAGCAGGGACCCTATAGGTCACAGGTGTCAAACTCACAGTGTCATGTTCCTATCATGTGACAATTTGTGACATTTTTCCTGTTTGCAGAATTGGGATGGGTGTGGCCTGCACTCATCCAGTGGGCCGTCAGTTTGACCCCCTTGCTAAGCCATCCATTCCCATCTAGTGCAGTTGAGGTTGGTGGCAGTAGTGGCTTAACATACTGATAAACAACAGCCTACCTTTAGGGAAAGAAAGATTACACACCTTGCCAAACGTTCTCCATCAATGCAAACTTGAAGGGGAAAAAAAGAAGCCCTTTTTTTTGCTGTTTTTTAGCAGCAGTTGGCATTCTCTTTTCCCCAGCATGCTATAATTTGGTAAACCAATCCTTAATAAGGCCTCTCCCTCATTCTCAGTCCACAGCAGAAATAGATCTGTTGTTTGGCAAGACAGGATAAACACATGGTTAAGCTTTGTCTGTCCAAACAGGGCGTCTCATTTCTCAGCAACATTTGGTGCCTGATACAGAAGTCAGAAAAGAAGCTCTCTTTTCAAGACAAGTCAAAAAGAAAGTTCTTCAAAGATGTATTTAGAAGGGGCAGCACTCAGGTCTGTGCCCTGTGCCTTCTTTTATAGAGAAAAGACTTCTATTTCCAAATTCTTTCAATTATTTATGAAATTTATAATAAATATAAATTATATATAAAATCTTCTTATATATAACATAAAGGATATACTAAATTTTCCTAGTATATCCAATCTAAAAATAAGAAAGGAAAACAATCAAGTCTTGGAGATAGACATTTATAATAGAATGTGATAGCAAATTGGGCAAGCCGCACATCATCAGACAATGATGAAATGGACTTTCATTTAAATGATAATTTTTATTAATGTTGATTTATAACGATCTATCTCATTATAATTCCCCTGTTGTGGAATTCAGTATGGGTCCCGTTCTTATTTACAGTTTGCTACGGCATCGTCATAACCAGAGGATACCAATCTTTCCCCTTGGTTGCCCAATAACATCCTTATTCATTTTAAATATAAAAACAATATTTACCACCACCCCAAGCTTCACCTCGCAGTTTCAAGGTATATTAAATTTGTAAGACTTTGTCAGTCTTGATCTTGGAGGGAAGATCAAGTGATCTATGGTAAATGTGATCAGAGCTGGCATTTTGAGAGTTTAGGAAGGTGTGGGCATGCTACTTCATCTCTTTCCCAGCCATTGTTAGTTTATTTATTTATTTATTTTATTTTATTACATTTTTAGATCGCCCTTCTCCTTTGCAGGACTCAGGGCGGTTTCCAGTCAAAGTTTTAAAACATAGAATACAAAACATAAA
>JANHFK010002199.1:39460-50400 GCA_036250565.1 Sibynophis collaris | reverse complement strand
TTTACTCTGATATGATATGACGATTGTATATTGAATATTGTTATTGGAAAAATAAAAATAAAAAACTTTTGCAAAAAATAAAAATAAAAAAAATAAAATCTTGTCAATAAAATTTCGGGGACTGATCCAAATAGTTGCCAGGAATCATTACTGACTGAAAGGCACAAAAAAGTGTCTTGAATTTTTCCTTGCTTTTTTCCTTGTTTGCTTGTTGGGGACTATACATTTGTTATTTTGTTAAATGGATGGTTTCATTCTCCTATTCCCAGTTCCCTCAACTATATGTAAACCCCATCACTGTTTAAAGCAAATTAGCAAAGTTTTTGCTGTTCAACACAAATTAGTTCAGTTTCCACTGTTTAAAATTGGCTGTCTTATAGCTAATAGCCAATACTGTTATTTTATTATTAATAAATTTAAGTAATGATAATTGAAAATGAAGTAATCGATTCTCATATATTCCCGGAGCCCTTTTTAAGAAAGTTGTATAACTCTATTTATTTGCTCTTCAGATTGACTTGTAAGTTATTTAAAAAATGTAATAATCATTGAGTGTAAATATTTTCTTGCCCATGTGTTTTAAAAGTTTTAATGATTCGGCTTAATAGTGTTTGCAATAATTGAATTGGCTTCTACCTTTCAGATATTTACTAATAGTTAATTTTCACTATATATAGAATATTCAATTATTTTGTGTTTCATTGAAATTGTACTCAATTCAATGACCACAATACAGATTTAAAATCTCACAGCATACACAGCCATGACATGTATTCTGGATGAATGCAGCGATTGTATACAAAAGTGCTCTTGTTATAGACAAGCAAAGCACTTGGAAAAATGCTGTGGGACCAAATCTCAGACTGCATCAGAGACTTTATTGATATTGCCACTTATCTTCTTTCATATGCATTATGTGAATTTGCATAATATATTCAAGAGGTTGTGGGAATAAAAGAATCTTTTCCAGACTTGCACATAAGGAAGACATGACAACTATGAGGTGGGGATAACTAGATCGCAAATCATTTAAACAGAAGAATATGATTTTTTTAAAACAAAAAGCTTCAATATTCAGAAATTAAGAAAGGATACATAAAATAGAAACAGAAAAAAGAAGAAAAGAAAACAGAGAGAAAAAGGACAAAAACATAAGACAGATAAGAAAGCAGCTGTTTTTAAATACCTTGACCACACAGAGAAATACTGATTGGTGGGAGAAAATTGTTCCCAAATCATGTGACTTAATGCATGTGGGCTTTCAGAATTCACAGAGGGGTCAAGAAAGTCAAGATGTCCTTTATCACAAGCACAACCATGTGATGAAAATGTGCTCCCTTTTTATATGTGTTGCAATGCACGTAAAGGCTTTGATCACACCGTTGTACTACCATCTTGACTTTATTTCTTCACTCTTCCCTATGTAGGTTTTATTTAGGGGTATAAATTTAATAAATAATAATTTACAAAAGAGAAAAATTGTATTTCCAGGCTGAGCAATATATTAAGTTCTAATAGTGTAGACACAGGAATAAACAGGAATAAAAATATTTAATAAAAGTATTTAACTTAAAAGGTTGCTGAATAATGGATCTGTGAAACTATTAGATCAAAAGAAGCTCAATTGATAAACACAATGGGCAATTAAAAGTAGAAACCATGGAGTTAATAGAAAAATAAAACTGAAGCCATTTTAATTACCATGTTTTTGAGAAAGGACAACCAACAACTTACTTGCATATTAAAGATAAAGGCAAAGGTTTCCCTGTCCAGTCATGTCTGACTCTAGAGGCTGGTGCCCTTTGTTTCTTTGCCAGAGTTTTGTCCAAAGGCATTTTCAATGGTCATGTGGCCAGCATGACTATAAACTGAAGCACATAGAATGTTACCTTCCCACCGAAGTGGTACCTTTTTATCTACTTGCATTTGCATGCTTTCAAAAGTGGGCAGGAGCTGGGCCAAGTAATGGGAGCTCACTCTGTCATGTGGTGCTTGGGTCTCAAACATGGGTAGTCATCTTTTCAGCTGAGAAGTTCAGCTTCTTTAATTGCTGTGCCATTACGCTCTCACCTTCATATTAGCCACATATAAAAGAAAAAAAAATGCAGTGAGGACAAGATAATTTTAAATTCCTGTCTTTTGGCTTATAAATTTAAAAACTTCTGAGGTTTACTGAGTAACATAGGGGTCCCCCACATTAGAGAACAATCTATCCCCAGAGGTAAAGTGGGGCCTTCCTCTTTTGACATTTTGCAACGCCCTTAAGATAGTTTTGTTTCAGTGGGCAATCATTTAGATTTACATCCTGTAATGTGTTTTGAATAGGCTTGGAAGGGTATCAATTGAGATGATTAGGGTTTTATATATGGCCAAATACGTCTGAATTGGGATAGTTTAATACAGTGATATAAATGAATCAAATCAATAAAATAAAATAATAAAGTGTATATTATTTAGAAATGGCCAGTTGATAATTCATGTATAACAACAATTCTGGTATTATTAGTCTTGATCATTATGTGAAGACTACAGAGTGCTCCCACAGCCAAACTATTTGATTGAAAAACGGATGTGAAATAGGAGAGACTCTTAATATGAAGTATGGCAAAATGAGATGTCTGCTCCCCCATTTTTTATGATTTCCTTTTTAAAAAAGCATTCAGAATAGTGTAGCTATTGAATATATTTAATCCTTCCTGCATTAAGTACCCAACGAGACCCCATGGACAACGTTCCTCCAGGCCTTCCTGTCCTCTACCATCCTCTGGAGTCCATTTAAGCTCACCCCTACTGCTTCAGTGACTCCATCCAGTCACCTCATTCTCTGTCATCCCCTTCTTCTCTTGCCCTCAATCTTTCCCATCATTAGACTCTTCTCCAGTGAGTCCTTCCTTCTCATTAGATGGCCAAAGTGTATGAGTTTCATCTTTAGGACCTGCCCTTCTAAAGAGCAGTCAGGGTTGATCTTTATTGAGACGGGGTGTTAGTGTGTGATTAAAAATAGTGTTTCCTTCCAAGAATTTCTAGAAGTATAAACAGACTCCTGAAAACTCATGTCTTGTTGCAAATTCAGTGTTGAGAATGCAGGGAACACTGAAGGACTTTCAGATGGCTAAGTCACAATATGTGTTAATAGTCTGCATCTTTTACATTTATATGCACATTTATGTACTCATAGGGAAGTTAAATATGAACTCGTTTTCCTCTAGCCTAAGCACCTCCCTTGTGAAATAATAAGCCAGAATACTTCCACGTCCAAGGTGCGTGTTTCTAAAAGAAAAGAAAAGGTGATGACCAATTGTTAACAATGCTGTGAGAAAATTCTGACGGCTGTTCTCAGGACAAATGCGCTACAGTGACAGGAAAGCAAACAGTATTCTGAACAGGAAGTCGAGGGATCTATGTATGGCTCTGGGGATGTGGGAAGCACAGCATGCTCTGTCAAGAGGATACACAGCTGTAAACAGGAAGCTCTTAAAGCCCTTGGATGTGCTCAGGAGCTATTAAGATTTCATTGAAGCAGGTGATGGGTGGCCGGAGCTATTCCTTTGCACACATGTATTTTACTCCTAAAACTGGCAATGGAGCTGAATTGTAGAAGCTGGCTATAGGCAGAGATGTAGCAGTAGCACTATACATTGGGGCGCTATGCTGTGTGGTCTCTGGTCAAATTGAAGGCACCTGTAATACTGCCAGCAATTTCTGGGAAATGCTGACATTCTCTGCTTCTGAGCCTACTTAGGAAATCCAGCACGGCTGTTATGAATGGATGCACATTTTGGCACTGTCTCTACACATCCTACTGTCCAGAATGAGAGTACTTTTTAAACAGAAAAATGAAAGAGAAATATTTGAAATAAATAGAGAGCCATCCCGCCTACCACAGTTTTGATGCCTGAATCACAGATGCCCCAAGTTACTTCACACATATTCACACATGTAAACATGAAAGAGAATAATAAAATTACAAAATAGCAGAGTTTGAAGGAACTTTGGAGGTCTTCTAGTCCACCCCCCTGTTTAAGCAGGAATCCTTATATCATTTCAGACAAATGGTTGTCCAATCTCTTCTTTAAAAAGCCTTCATTGTTGGAGCCTCCACAACTTCTGAAGGCAAGCTATTCCACTGGTTAATAGTTGTCACTGTTAAGAAATGTCTCCTTAGTTCTAGGTTGGTTCTTTCCATTATTAGTTTTCATCCATCACTTCTTGTTCTGCCTTCAGGTGCTTTGGAGAATAGGTTGACACCCCTTATCTCTGTGACAGTCCTCAAATATTGGAAGACAGCTATCATGTCAATCCTATCCTATCCTATCCTATATATATATATATGAAGGCTGTGATTATATATAATCAGACAGGCTTGATATGAGGATTACCAAGACAACAGATTAACATTTGAAATGTGCTGGACAAATGTTCCATGTTACAGTTGCTAAACATTGATGAAGTATTTTCCTTTTTCCTTTTCTTCTCTGCTTGAATCCAGATCAGCTCCTAGTGACTTGGATACCTTTATCTAGATGGGGTTTTGTTTTTGCTTTTTTTTTTTGGCAGCCTTAAGGCTCTGGTTTGCCACTGTCTTATCCTGGGATGTCTTTTTGGACTGCCTTACAAGGTTTTTAAATATAATCCTTCTGGCTCGCAGTCACAAGAACAATGAAAAGTGATAATTTGCAGAACAAAACCAAACAAATGGAAGTAATGGAGCCACAATAGGATCATGTCATACTGGTACAAATTTTCATTTTAATCTATTGTAAGCAGCCAAAAATTAATGAAATGGATTAAAAAAAAGGAGACTTTTGATGTTTTCTAGGGAGGGAAGGCCAGATGTTAATTGGAACTAATGACGGTTTATGCCTGATTGAGCTGATTTCAACCAATTGGTGAGAAATGAATCAGCAATTTCATGAACTATGGGGGAGCAAGAGAGGTCACTTCACCCTCTTTAGAGTAGTATTAATGGAAAAGTAAAGAAACACAGAGAGAGAGGGGGGAGAGGGAGGGAGAGAGAGAGAGAGAGAGAGAGAGAGAGAGAGAGAGAGAGAGAGAGCTCTAACAAGCAGGCAAAGTTTTCTTCATTGTTGCTAGGCATGTTGAAACAATCTGTTTTGTTTTTGCAAAATTATGTGATGTTGCACATCCAGACATCTGCACTAATTTATCAGTTGGCACTCTTCTTTCACAGATCTTTTGCAGCAATATGAGTCTTCAAATACTTACATTAAAAGGTAAATTCTCCTTTAAACTGAGCCTGGCAATCTCTTCTTATCAGCAACATGGAAACCTTTAACTTCTTCCCCTGGTTTTTCCAAATTCCCCACTTAGACCTATCACTCTGGGATATCCTGGGTCTCCCTCTAAGTATTAATCTGTCTTGCCCTCATTTAGCTTTAAGCCTAGCCAGAATAAATAGAGTTAGTAAACGTAGACAAGTCTTTCTCTAACATGATGGTCTTCAAAATTTTAGAGAGTGCAATTTCTAGAATCCCCAGACAGCATGACCATTATTGGGAATTCTGAGAACTCTTATTTCAACATAACTGGAGGATGCCAAATTGGGAATTGCTGGCCTAAATGGTAATCCCATGTGTACTTTTTGACAGCAAATCTTACAATAAATGGGCTTTGCTTTTCAAAAACACTTGGGAAAAAGCTGCAAAAAATTTAAAAAAAGAAACTTTAGGTCTGCCTAGACTAGAGGAACTGCACACTGATTTGTAATCAGATGTTCCTATCCAGAGTTATTATTTATTAATTGATATATTTGTTCATTTCAAAAATTATAAGACACTTTTCAGAACAGAGATTTTTCAGAACCATTTACAACAAGCTAAATCACATTAAATTTGGAAGGAAAAAAAACTAAAACAATGTTACGAATAAAATGTAGCCTTTAGAAATGCAAATTCAACTTATTTTGCATGGTATGATCGTACATAAATCAATATGATCGTACATAAATAATCTAACATTTCTTCTCCAGATATTCTGTAAAGAAAGGATGTGCATCAATGCTGAACTCCAAGTAGAGAGAAGAAACCATTAATTTGGCATAATATAAGAAATACAGGTTTCTTTATATAAGTTGTGGAACTTCAAAGGATAAGGCTTCTTGATATTCTAGAAAAAGCAGATGTTCCAACTGCAAGATGCATTGTGTACACAGGAGATGGGCCAGTTTGTATATGTTTTCTGATAAACAAAAGCTCCTTCCTGGGTATTGAATGGAAACAGAAAGTATATTGTAGAGCTATGATAGGCTATGGACCTTGCCTACTGTCCTTCTGGTTCTATTAGAGTATAGTATGGCTTTGGTACACTTTGAAATGTGAACACGGCCGCTGATATATGTAAATGTATGGTTTAGTGATGGTTTAGTGAGCCAGACCCATTTAGCACAATGCCAGAATCAATCCATGTAAATCGATTTTCTATGTTCCAGTAACACACTGTCCAAGATCTCTCACCAATGGAAAGTGGCTTTGAATCTGGTTCTTCTCAATCCTACACTACTCTAATTTTCATGTATGATACTACTGCTTTCTCATGAAGTTTTGTATGGCATGATGTACAATCAACAGCACTTTATGCTTCTGCAAATCAACACTTTGCATCACCACATTTATTTATTTTATTTTATTGCTGGGGACACTTGGGCTGTCCTACTATGTCCTTTAAATTTGTGTTATAATTACTGGTGGAAGGCTAAAGATTAGAGTAGCTGCTTACCTATAAACATAGATATTCTGATAATATAGGGGTACATTAATGCATTAGGTGTACTAGCTCATTAAAGAGAAATCCAACCTAGAAGTAAGGAGAAATTTTCTGACAGCGAGAACAATTAATCAGTGGAATGGCTTTCCTCTGGTAGTGGTAGATGCTCCATTACTGGGAGTTTTCAAGCAGTGACTGGACAACTATTTGACCAGGATGGTAGAAGGTCTTCTGTCTTGAGCAGGGGGTTGGACAAGAAGACTCCAAGGTCACTTCTAGCCCTATGATTCTATCTCCTATGTTATTCTGGGATAATAATTCTAACCAATTATTTCTCACTGATAAGAATTTATTCCTGATCTGTTTGATATAGGCAATAGATTTGTGCAGCTACATTTCCAATATTGGTCATCTTTCTTTTGCTATGCATTTTCATCCGACAATAGAACATTATTTACACAAAATAAGGATGAAAAGAGAAAACTGCTTTTTTAAAAAAGTGGCAGGAAATAAATGAAACTAGGCAACAGTGTATTCAGAATTAAAACAATTGCTTGAAATATCATGTTAATTTCCTTTCATTGTGATATTTACTTCCTGGCTGGGCATCTCAATTTATGGTCATTTCCAATAATTAACATATTAATTTTGGAGGAACAAGTCATTGTATGACAATCTGTATGTAGGGGATATCCACATTCTGACTACATACTGAGAGTCAGCAGCTGATCAGTTTCCCATAAGCAACATCCACTATTGTTATATGCACAATTAGCCCATGAGCAGGATTGGATGAGCAAGATGTGGTATTAACTGCTGGGAAACTTGTTAAGCCTCACTCTTCCTTTGGGAACTCTTCAGCCTAATGTTTTCATCAGGTGCAATGTATGATGTTATTACTTTTAGTGTGAAAAGGAAAGAAACAGACAGGGGGGGAAAAATCAGCTGAGCTATACATTTCATACTTTGGAATAAGCCCTAGAGATCTCAGCTGTTCTAGTCTTGCACTGTGTAGTTCAGTCATTAGTTATAATGATTGATAAGGGAACTGCTTCATATAGTTTGCAGAACCTTAAAGGTGACATAAAGTATATGTAACATAAGAATGGGTACCCACAATCATTTGTCACAAGATGTCTGTGCAACAGGGTTGGGAGAGAAAGGAAGAAAAAAGATACAAGACCAAGCGCATGGCTATATCCTGCTATACATCAAAAACATTTTGGAAGCTCTATAATGCAGCTTCTGAGATCTGCAAATGGACATTGCACACTGTCCAGAAGCTACCATAGGAGGACAAATCATGCATTGCAAACATCACTTGAAGGTGGGAGATACTTCCAATGGAATCTACTAATTCGGAGTGGTGGATCACCCTTTTCCATTGATCAGAAACCGGGCTTCAAAGAGGTGATTCCAGATGAAGTGCCAATAAACCAAGTCAGCCTTCCAAAGGGTTCCCCCAGTTCATGATCCTGTGCATTGTTTAAATGTCAATTCATAGCTACTTTCTTATTCTTACTCTTGTCTTCTACAGGTAGTCCTTGATTCCCAACAGTTCGTTTAGTGACTGTTCAAAGTTACAACTTCACTGAAAAAAATGGCTTATGACTGTTTTCCAAGCCTATGACCATCAGAGCAACCCCATGGCCACATGATCAAAATTCAGACCCTGGGCAACTGACTCATATTTAGTGACTCATATACAGTTGCTGCATTTAGGGACCTTTTGTGACCTTCTGACAAGCAAAGTCAATAGGGAAACCAGGTTTACTTAACAACCATGTTATTAATTTACCAACTGCAGTGATTCATTTAACAACTCTGGCAAGAAAAGTCATAAAGTGGGGTAAAACTCACTTAACAAATGTTTCACTGAAGAACAGAAATTCTGGGCTCAGTTATGGCCATACGTTGAGGACTACCTGTATATCTTGTTCTCAGCTGCCTTTGCCTTTCCTACCTGCCAGGATCCACTTTACATCTAGGCCATCCATTTGAAAAATATGTAACAAGAGATACATAAAGAGCATGGCAATGACAGGACAGACTCTTTAAAAGCCCATTAGCTGGCCTCAAATGTAAACGTACAATCAATTTTTATAAGAATGCACCAAACAATGTTTTGTTTAATATACCAATATATGTTTTCTTTGAGAGAGAGGCATACTTGTCATACTTCTGTCTGCTTGCTTCTGACAGGAAGTAGAAATGTCACTTATAAAAATAGCTTTCCTTAAGGTAATTCACATTTCCTGCTAAGAAGCAAAAATAAAGTTAATTGGAAATGATGCTTACTTTTTGCGCAATCTTTGTGCTAGAAATGAAACAGAATAACCACACATGAGTTTCTGACATCATCTAAAAGTGAAAAATGAGACAAAATTGGCAGTATGATTTAAGAAATCTGCAGATCAAATTTCACTTTTAATTAGGTCAAATTTCACCATTCAAGCCTCATAATCAAGTGGCCAATTCCAAGGCAATTTCCACAGAGGTATGTTTCCCATCTTAATCAAATTCAAAGGTTTCCAGGCAAGTATGTAATTGGCATAATACATTTTAGAATGTAACTTTCAGGTTATCCTTGATAGGTGAGTGAAAGTAGTGACTAGGAATTCATGTGTTTGGTTTGGAGTTGAACATCAACTTACAAAGTTAACTTTTTCTGAAACTATACAAAAGATGAACACAATTCTGCTTTAATATTTTCACTTTTTTGAATTTTACAAAAATGCATCTTAAGTACATGAAATAGAAAAGGTATACACAAAATATTAAGTAAGTAAAATATATACCAGGCTGCTTTTGATTAAAAGAAACTTGTCACAGAACCGCATACAGTATATTAAACTAAATAAAAACTATGTGTGTGTGTGTGTGTGTGTGTGTATTTTGTGTGTGTGTGTGTATAAACATTCTTAACATTATGAAAAATACGCTCATAATTGTAGCTTTTTCTATAGCTTTTTTTAAAATTTACAAACGAATGTAGAAATTGGATAAAATGAACTTCAGTTTAAAATAAAGGACAAAGTGAGTAAATCAAAATTGATAGGAGTTATCCATCTCCACTGAGGTAGAAGTTCAAGAAAGTGTGAATTAACAGCAGCCAGAAATCCATTGATGAAAATGGAGTCCTCATGCTGAGTGCAGTCCAGAGTTCACAAGATTATTAGCAGATAGACTGAAGATATGGGTTCTTGAACTTGGAGAACAAATAACAAACCAAACTATTTTTCAATACGGTCACTCTTGAAATTACATCCTTACAGGGTAAAAAGTCAGGAAGGTGATGAGACAACAATAAAAGAGAAGAAAGTTTTCTCTGCAGATGCCAACAGCTCTCCTCCCTCCTTCCTTCCTTCCTTCCCTCCCCACTACTCCCACCCCCTCACAAACACACACACACACACTGAGGTTCAGGTTTTAGGAGAAACTGAGTCTTAGGAGGATAAAAACTAAGATTCCAAGTTTACCAAAAGGTATTGCCTGCCGTTGAAGAAACATTTTATGGATGAGGAATGCCTTGTGGAGGTTTACAAGAGAACCTGGCCTTTGTTGTTGTGCTTTGTGCATGAAGAAGAAGCAGGAGTTGAACACAACTGCCGCTTGAGCGGTATTTGCCAGTAGTCATGGCACATGCAGCCCTTTTTATAATAATTATTCCATGCCTACAGCAAAAGATGGGGTTCAACAGACACTTTAATAGAACTAATTTGTATCATTTTTATTTCTAGAGCCAGAGGGAGCAAAAATCTAGCTAAAGTAAGCAGCCCTTATTTTGTACAATTTTTGTACTTAGCTATGTGCAGGTACTCAGTGAAACACCTTTGGAGGATAAAAGGCTTAATATCTGGCAGATATATCTTTCAGCAATCAGTAACTAGCACATTTGCAAGCACAGGTGGTGAGTTTGGTGAGTTTCTTGATAAAGCCAAGGTTTTTTTTTGCTACTTTCCTTTCATAAAAGGGTTTGGGTTGTTGTTGGGTTGTTTTGGTTTTTGTTTTTGTTTGCAAAAGTTCTGCATTATATTTAAGACCCATCTTGGTTTTTTTAGAATCTTCAGAAGTTCAATCTTCTTTCAAATTTCACCACACTCAGATCCAGAAGAATTCTGCCATAGAATCCTATGGTGGTGGTGACCACCTTTAAAGCGCTCCACGGCATAGGACCTAGTTATATGCAGGATCGCCTCCTGCCACCAAATCCCTCC
>JANHFK010002197.1:93355-103616 GCA_036250565.1 Sibynophis collaris | reverse complement strand
AATTTGGGGAAAATGGTATAACTGGGTGGAAAATAGGAACAGAAAGAATATATAACATACTATACTATTAATCTAACTCAAAAAAATAATAATAAACCCGAGTATTAGACATCTACCAGTACATTTCTGATAACATAAAATATTGGAGTATTGCATTAAATGTCTTCAATATTCACTGACAACTGTACCTCCCTTCATAAATTGTAATGATTTGTTATTGTACATGTATGTGGAAGTCAATGTCAGCTATGCCAGAATGAATAGAAAAGTATGAAAGAAATATGCTAGATAGGTTATGTAGAGAGCATGAGGACTGATATATGTAAAACAAATATTTGAAAGTCGAAAAGCAGACTTGAGAAATGGCTACTTAAGACATGCATATAAAATACCAGCTAGTGAGAACTTATATTTAATTGAATTAAAGTAGGACAGCTATAAGTCTTTAAATAGCAAATATACTACAATCTTATGCATGGCTATTGATTAGTAACTTCTTTATGGCTAATAAATATAAGTAGATGCTATATTGCACCTGCAGACTGTTGTTTCCCATTTACTACTTTATTGTTGCTTTCAAGTCCATGCTTAAGTGGCATAAACATGTGTGGCACTTTACAACACCAGATCATATTCAGACATATTGCATTTTAGCAAGTGCAAAAATGACTCTCCTTGCTTTTAAGAAGAAAAAAAGTTTATAAGAAAACCTGACATAACATTGTGCTGTATCCTCAGGTTTAGGCTTAGTCATGAAGCAGTTTTCACAGCAGGTTCCAGTTTTTGGCATCCATCTGCTCTCCTAACCTGCTATATCCTTTCAATCTCAAATCTATACATTTATCCTCAGTTCTTTTTGAGCACAAATGACAACTTGAGCATCTTTGTTTAGTGAAAACTGTTAAGAATTCTAGCCAAAGCAACAATCTATCTGAAAGCGCTGAAGACAAGATCATGAATGTTCTCACCTTCTGATCAGCAGTGTTGACTTTGCTCAGCAGTTCCTGCTTTTTGGCCTGTTCCTCCTCCTTTTGTTCTTCATTGTCACAATTCAGATAGGTAAGCTCAGCAGGAGGCAGGCCAACTTCTATTAGAGTCTGGATTTTTTTAAGATTGTGTCTCTTTCTTTCCCTAAAATAGGACAGTTTGTGAGAGGTTAGAAAAAAATAGTACAGAAAGAGGAGCATGTTAATCAATTTGTTATTAGTTAGCAATCTTTATTTGATGTACTTTTTATATGAACTGAACATGTTTTACAGGACTGTTGTAATACATTTAGTTACTGCAAGGTTCTCCATTTCATAAGCTAGTATTACACAATATGTCCTTAAATAATTCTTAAAGAAGAATTATATAGGGGCATAAAATGAAAACTCCCTTAGTAGGCTCCCATAGTGTCCTAAAGAGTTACCTATAGTGATTTTCAGTCATCTAAATGTCATACGCTGCTGTAGAAGCTAACAATTTGAAGAAACAATTGCAATCAAATTGGGATACACATGAAAAATAGTTTGACTTCTGATTTAATTTTTACAGTTCATATAACATGGTACCTTCTTGGTTGGTGGTTTTGAAAAGCATATATAGAGATGATTTGGAAAATAAGATTTAGTAGTTTCTTCCATGTCTATAAATCTCAAATAAATTTAATTACACTTGGAAGTTAATCAATCTGCACAGCATCTTTGGAGATGAGGTTCTAAATTGTCTTACATTTATATCCTCCCTCACTCCGCAGAACTCACAATGATTTTTAGATGATCTTTCATCTATTTAGTTGCAGTACAGTTGCTCTATCATGGCTGTTCGGATTCTGTTTTAGGATCTAGAATGAACTGATTTTTCTCCAAAGCTTACATTTTCCGTGCTTCTTCCATGAGATGTCTTTTTTCTCCCAACTCCTTCCGCAGTATTACCATTTGTTTTTGGATTGCTGCTTCTTCTTTTTTGGCTTTCAGAGCTTTCCTCTTTGCCTCCTCTTGCAATTGCTTTTGAGCCTCTGACATTGCTAACTTTTTCAGGGTTTTTTCTTGTTTCAGAAGCTCAAGCTCCTTTTGCCGTTTCAAGCGATTTTCTTTTACCTGGAAAACAAGCCAGTCATTGAACTTGATTGCCAAACAACTTCTAATCACTAGATGAGGGACTTATACAGGAAAGAGTTGACTCTTCTATCAGTAAAAAGTTCTGATCAAAATGTGCAAGTAGGCTTCTGATAGCTCTATTGAGTTTGGAAGTATTCCACTGTGTTGGCTTCTGATATAGACCTTAATTTCTCCATTCTGGAGGTTCAGTGCCTGATGAATTTATTTAGCAGCCTGAGGTTCAAGATACACTCCAATGTCCATTTTCCTTTAGCATCATGTAGACAGGAAACACACAAGAGTGTTCTTATGCAGATATATTTTATATAATTCTAAAGTCTATTAAATGTATTATTCATAATAAATGTTTCTGGTTCATTCGTAGAGATGGGGGATTCTTGTGAACTGTATATTCTCATTAAACTAGCTCTAACATCCATCTGTCCAGGCAGGAATATTACAGGACATTAAACATATTGCAGTTGCCTACTAACTTGCAAGTGAAGACAAAACAGTCTTGGGTATTTCCTTGGTTCCTGCCTTCTCTGCCTTTTCTATTGGGTGTGCCCTTCTGTTGCTGAACCTGGAAACATGAGTTGGATTTCCTATCTGGAAAAAAAAGTTGGCTTTGATCTTTAACCTGAAAGACTAGTATAGATTCTTCTCTGAGCTACAGTTAATGATTTCTTCGTTTTGCACGAAGATTGAATCAACTGCTTCGCAGAACAACTTATTCAACAGTTATTCCTATCTTCATCTGACCCCAGTGCAGAATGAACTTCATATGGGACTCATGCTTCTTCCCTTGCTTCTCTATTCAATATGGGAGGCCTTCCTCATTGTGAAGGATGTACGCCTGAAGTCCCTGCACATAAGGTTTATCCTCACTTCACTTTTTTGTCTATTTCTCTGTAACGCTTTGAAGTAAATGCCATTTCCATTCAGTTTTCTTTTCAGCGCCTTGCTCCCTGCTTATTTCCTTTCCTGTGGGACTGTGTAAACAGACAGAATGAGAAAGGACAAAATTACTGGATGGGCTTTTGGAACATTACATTTGTTTCCTCTGGCCCATCATCCTGGCTAGATCTGGAAGGAACAGCCTCAAATGTTGGTGAAAGAAGAACTAGTGAGACTCAAAATGCTTAGAACTGAAGTCTTCCAACACTTGAGTAATAGGGCCCAATAGGTCGTCATGCCTGTGGCCTTGACTCCTGCATTCCTTATCCAGGAATGCAGGAGTCCTAGCTAGCTTGTTCAGACTGGTGACATTTGCTCTGCATCCAATGCAGCCTCGAGAAATAGGGTGTATATATAACCATTATACTTTTAATTTATTATTTTCAGATTGTACTTCTTTCCCTCCTCTATGGGATTAATTTAAACAATATCAAGACTTAGCAAATTTTTAGAAGGTTTTCCATAAACATTATATTTTTACCTGTTTATGCCTTAGTTCCATGTTAATTCGTAAGTCTCTGGGTTCCTTTTTTTCTCTGACCTTAGTTTTAAGGTCTTCCAGTATACCACTGTTTACAATTTCACTTTGCAATAGATGCTGTAAAAAATCTTGTACCGTGGTGCCTTCCACTTCCTGCTCCAAATAACCATAGAAATCTAGAATACATAAATCATAGTGAAATTGAATGTAAAATGGAATCTTTAAACTTTCGATCCTGAACCAGGAGTTGCAGCTTGCAGTCTCCACATGTGTCATCCTCAAGGTCCTATTTGCGCTTCCCAGAGCACCCCACAACACCAAAAACGAGCTACAAAGGTTTGTTTTATGAAGGCATTTATATTTAGAAATGGTGAAACCATAGTGAAAACTATAAGCCTCTGTGAGATGAAATATGCTTATTTCTATTCTTAAAATCTCTCCATACGCAGCCCAGTCACACTGAGTTTTGAACTCTGAAATTCAGTAGCAAAATATCACTTTCCAGTAGCATGATTTTTCAGCTTAAGAATGTTAAAATAAGAGTGAAAAAGATATGTACAAAACCTTTGAAAACACAAGTGGTTATTTTTTTAATAGTTACTTTCCTTGATTGTCCTGTGGGTGGAAAAACTGGATACAAATCAAAATAATGTTGATTACATCATTTTCTTTAAAATATTTTAATCTCTCTTTGTAAGATAGCCTATAAGGAACAGAACAAAAGGGTTCTTCTATGACAATCCTGTCTTTCTGGAAAAGGATACTTTTTAGGGTTAGTTATGCCAAACAATGCAATTTTCTCAGAATGGTCTTTATTGACTTATATTATTAGATACAATAATGTTTTACTTTCAATTTAATTGTTTTCTGTGAATTTTTCCAGTATAATGGTGTACCGGGAGATTTTGCTATTATGTAAATACTAATTTAAAATCAGTCTCACCATCAAATTTTTTATATTTCTGAAAACCAGCAATAGGCTCTTGTAAAGGAACAGAGTGAGGGGCTGAATTTTGAACATCGTTGTCTTCATCACTTGCCAGTTCCAATTTCAATTTTGAATTCATCCAGTCATTAAGCAACTCTTGAGCTACATTGATGAAAGCAATAAAAATATTACTAGATTCAGAATGACCAATTGAAGCAAAAGTTTAAAATATGAAAAGGAGTTTTACACCCAAAACCTAAACTCTGCTCAGAGGCAAATCAAACTGGCTTCTGCAGTATTAGTCCCAAGAAGATTTAGCCAAGATTTTTATTTGGATTTGTTAAAAATTCTTGTTATTATTTATAGTTGATCTTATATTTGAAAGCTCACAAGCCTAGGAGGAATTGGGAAAGTATGAATCTCATTTGTTAAAATGATACATAGATATTGAAAAACAACTATACAATATGGTCTCCATTTAAAGCTATCCTCAATTACATATACAGTAATCAGTACTTTGAATAACTGAGCCATTCTTCATCAAATTTCTCTATAAAGTTAAATTGATATTACCTTCCACCATCATACATAAATCAGGTATTTTCACAATCTCTTGGCATAATGGAATGTTCCAACTCCATCTCCCACAAAATTACAAAATTGTAATAGGGGGATGGGAGAAGAGATTCCTGCTTTTCTAGGAATGGTAATCTATTGTTCTTTTTCTACCATACAGTAAAAAAACCATAATTATTCTGGATCAACTGGAGTCCACAACAAAATGTTTAGGAAATACCTTCTACATATGCGTCATCATGATCTAACAGCTGCTCTGTTGTTTCCAAATCCAGCACTGGACCATGAAGTCCATGAGAACAGGATGCCTTTTTCAATGAAAAAGCTTCCGAAACAGCAAATTCTGAGGCTTGTTCCACCCGCTGAATTTAAAAAAATAAATAATAGAAATGCTATTAAGATCGACTTATTTTGTCTAATACAAGAGAAGATATTTTGATCGGCAATAAGGTTGGAAGCACATGAGCCCTGATTTCGGCGAGAATTAAATTAGTTAAAAATGTTTTCCCTGTGCCCCCAGAAGCGTCAAGTAAAATAATACCACCTTGTTGTTTTGCTAGCTGATCCATGATCATTTGGTATGCTTTTTTCTGATCTTGATATAGAAGTGGCTTCTTGTCTACAATGTATGCACTAAGCTGTTCAACATTGTAGTTCTTTTTTTGTATGCAATCTGCGTGAAGTATGTCATGTCGGTCTCATAGTGGTGCAGGCAGGCTGAGTTGCAGTAACGTTTTATTGATCATTGTCACAGATTAGTCCTCAAGAATAATCAAAGCCTTGTTGAAAATTTCTAATTTTGGATTTTTCCCGTTACCAGAAGGAACCCCCTTGTGGAGTACTGTGAAGCCGTTACCATGGCAACTACACTGTGCTGCACAGTAGAAGCCATTTTAAGGCAGACAGTAGAAGCCATTTTAAAGCACAGCAGGCTGTATCTTAACAGAACACACACTCCGAGGGGCATTAGGGGTGTCTTACCCTCACAGTATTTTTTTCCAGAGTAAGTCACCTGTGTACCAAGTTTGGTTGAAATTGTTCAAGGCATTTCAGAGTTATGCTGGAACATACACACACACACACACAGCCATTTATATATACAGTATGTATATATATTATTAGTCACATGGAGTTTTTTTTGAAACTTAGAAGCATATTAATACTTAAGATAGCATAATACTTAGAAGCATATTAATACTTAAGATAGCATCCACTAAAATGCTAGAATTTAAATTATCTGTCCTACTACAGATATGTGGGTGTATATATATTTACATACACACACACACACCTTCCAAGAATTCAGGGCAGTTTACAAGGGGACTTTCCTTCATTTTACCCTCATAACAGCAACACTATGAAGTAGATTGGGTTGAAAGAGTCACTGGCTCAAAATTTCCATTACTAAGAGGGGGCATGAATTTGGACTGTCCCAACCTGACCTTAACTATTACAGTTCTATCAGTAAATGTAAATCTTTATACACATTTATATACAACAGTAGATTTATAGATATATAGACATTTCTCAACATAATCAAATTTACATACATACATTTAAATTTTCTTCTAATAATAATTGTAATAGACTTTAATATCTGTGCAATTAACAGTCCAGTATCATTCATAATTATTCAGAAAACAAGTCTCGTTGTATTAAATGAATGTTTACCAGGGAACTCAAGATTTCTTCCCACTGAGTAAGAAGTGTTTCTCCCCCACATATTTGAGACTGAGCATTACTTTATTTTTCCTTACCTTTATCCAGTGCTCTATACTGTCAGCATCAAACTGTGACTGCGAATTAAAGAATAAAATATTTTAATTTTCAATTAAAGATCAAAGTAAAGTAAAATTAAGAGATCTCTATGGATGCCTTTATATAAGAGCTCCCATTTTGTAAAGCTTTAATGACACTAGTTTGTATATTTTTATTTAACTATATTTATATAATGCTATTCAATAGGCATAAGTCTTTGATTTACATTAACTCAAGTTTTACAACAAATATTCTGAAAATAAATGAGACAAAATATTAGTTATTACTCCAACCACATTTAAAGGACCGATGGAAGTACACGTACTTAGGTGTGCATAGAAAAATGCTTTATTCTGTTTTCTTTCTAGTGGTTATTCATAATTTCTGTAAGAAGGCCCACTTACATGGCAATGCAAAGCTGACTTTGATCTCAAAAAGTTACATAGGGTCAGATCTAATTATTTTTTAGATGGGAAGCCACTGAGACATCTTAGGACTGTAGGATAGCTGAGAAGTCAAAAAAGCAACCCAGAGGCTGGCTGCACAGAAAACTCATAAAACTGCTTCTGTATTGCTCCAAGAAAACCACATCAATGAATTCACATTAGTTGAGCTAGACTTGAAGTAGATGTTATCTTTTCTGTAATAAGGCAGTGAATTTTATCACAGTGCAACAGCGCCCATTGGATAAAAAAAAAAAAAGAGCCCAGTTTTGCATAGCAAGAACCAGATGATTAAGGAAGCCCCTGCGGGACTAGAAATCTGCTGCTGCCCAGCAACTGCTACTTCTCATTACATCTATCCTGATAGATACCAATTGGTACTCTGAGTTTCCATGAATTGGTCCAATTTCAGTTGGCCCCCACCGTGTCCTGTGGCAACGAGTTCTGTATGCTCTGAGTACAGGTAGTCCTCGACTTACAACAGTTCGTTTAGTGACCGGTTAAAGTTACAATGGTGCTGAAAAAAGTGTTATAGGGCTGTTTTTCAGTTACGACGTTTGACCCATGATCATTTGACCACAATCGCCAACTATTTCATATTTATGACGGTTGCTGTGCCCCAAAGGTCATGCGATCCCTTTTTGCGACCTACCAACAAGCAAATGGATTCACTTAACAAGTAGGTTACTAACTTATTGACTGCAGCGCTTCACTTAACAACTGTGACACCAAACGATGTAAAATGGGGCAAAGCTCACTTAACGAATGTTTCGCTTGACAGAATTGTGGGGCTCAATTGTGGTCGTAAGTCGAGGACTACCTGTATACGCCCTTCCTTGCTGTCTCAGTTACATGAAATAAAGGCACGCTTTAACATTATCCAAAAATGTGACCATCCAATAGCCGGCACAGACTGTTTTTTGGGGTTTTCTACCTTTTGCCGCGATGCAGGCTGATTGAAACGCCGCCAACGATAAAGCTCAGGACGGGATCGCACCACCGCCATTGAAAAAGCCCAAAGGAGACCCCCCTCGATTTCCTCTCCGCCTCGCACTGCGCTTGTTACCCGCGCAGTTCGCGTTGGGAGGCGAACTCCTTTCCTTAAAGCCGGACCGACAACCGACGTCGGAGGCAAAAGCGCCCAAGCCGCTCCGCTTCCTCGCTCGAGCGGAGAGCGGCGTCCCTAAGCTTTGTCATGGCAACATTTCCGCCAATTAGTGGGCGCTTCTCTCCCTCCTTCCTATCAAAACCCGCGCCGTCGACTTTTTATGACGTACGTATTCTCCATTGGAAAAATCAAAAGCCATAACGGAAACGGCGTGTTACCGCGTGCGGGGATTGATGTGTAAGTGTAATTGCGCGTGGTTCAATTGCTATTTACGCTGTAGGCCAGAAGCAGGTACCGGATCGTGGAATTCCGGGCCTTGCTTGTTTCGGCTCCTACTTCTTTTTTCGAATGTAGTCTCTCCATAGGACTACATACCCCCCCCCCACCCCCCACCCCCTAAAAAAAAAACCCCCTGATGCCTCCAGTTGTATCGTAATGATGGTTTCTGTATCCCTCACCGCGGTGATTCTGGAGACTTTGTTACCTCACGTTTGGAGCTATATGTGATTCTCAGTCATCCAGGTCACGGTTGCCCCAAAGGTGCTTTTTCAAAAGGCAACTGAACTTACTTGATTTTTTTTCCTTGAAAACGTTTCGCTTTTAATCCAAGAAGTTTATTCAGTTCTGAACAAAGTCCAGTTGCCTTTTGAAAAAAGCACGTTTGGCATTGGATTGGGTTTTCTGTACATTACAAGCGAAATACGCTAATTTAATTTAATTTATTTAGATTTCTAGACCGCCCCTCTCCCTTACGGGACTCGGGGCGGTTTACAGCAGGTTTAAAAAACATGTATTACAGAACTTAAAAACATATTAAAAACTGATTAAATAAGCTGTATAACCCCTTAAAACCCCATTTAAAGACCCTAGTTATTATTAATTAAAAACCCCTACTACCCCTATCCCAAGCGAAGTGGTTCCAAGAGTTGTCTTTTTTATAGCTAAAAAAAAGGTTTCAACTATATGCTCTTTTCCTATTGCAATTTGGAATGCCACTGATACAGAGAAGAGTATCGAGCCTTTTTAAAACTTAATTAAAAACATTTTTTCATATAATGGAATTAAAACATTAAGCATTACGAGGCTTTCCAAATTTGGGTTGCAAAAATCGGGAGGACCACAAGATGTTAATATAAAGAAACAAGAAAATATATGCCCCTTGTCGCCCCTTTAGTGCTGATATAGATTTTTGCATGAAACCCAGATTTACTAGCTGTGCCACAGAGTGTTAGTCCAGTCCAGTACCAGTGTTATAAATATTTGTTTTCTAGTCCATAATAAGTGGCATGTTTTGGTGTATAAATAAAGTAACCTGATGTCTTCTACATATTTTGGACTCTTCTTCATGCAATCCATTCTCCTGGGTGCTTATGAGAGTGGAAAACAAAACTTGTGCATAGTAATTCATTGCTTTCCATTGCAAGGAAAATAGTAATGCCTTCCATGATGCAAAAGGTCATGGAATATCAGTGTAAGATAAATAATACATCATGACCATTACACTTAGAGAAAACTGGTTCAAGATGACTAAGGGCTCTGCTTATTGATCATTTGCTGTTGTCTCAGGTGTGTTGATGAAGATGAAATTAAATCTCTGCAAAATAGTTGATGGCTGTCGCCTTGGGACACTGACAAATCTCGGCAAGAAAGCGGTTCAGTCGATGGAAGTTCCAGGATGTTTGCTTTATACCAAAATGGGAACAGCACCCCACCTTACGCATGATACACTACACAGTATTCAAGGTGTTCCTGTGGTTGCCCAGATTCCGCTTACAACACTGTGAGTGCAGTTTCAGCCTTTGTAGGTAAAATAGATTTTTTTTTTTTTGTTCAAATTTATAGACCGCCCCTTTCCCTTGCGGGACTCGGGGCGGTTTACAGTCACAATAAAAACACTTAGTACAAAAATTAAAACATCTTAAAAAATAT
>JANHFK010002197.1:67398-77534 GCA_036250565.1 Sibynophis collaris | reverse complement strand
TGCTTAGCACATTGTAAGCCACCCTGAGTCTTCGGAGAAGGGCGGCATATAAATCAAATCAATACAAAAAAAAATTATAACTTTGTGCTTTAGCTGGGTCCTATACATACACACGTCTTTACATATTTCACCCAAAGACATACTGGTAGCATAAAACTATGAATAATATGTCATTTCATACCACAGTTATTGCAATATGCTATATACTGATACGGGATGGTGGTGATGGCTCAGTGTTTACAGGTTTTTTTTTCTGTAAGATATCAGTTGGTATCACAGTCACTGCAACCCTTGGATCTGAAATGTTTTTTTCCAAAAGCATCTCCCAATTCCCACAAATATATTATCTGCTTCAGCTCTTACCTCAGTAACTATTCTTGGCAATCAATTAGTATAAGGCCAATATTCATCTGACCCACAGAGTGTTGTTGATGATAGAGATCTTTAATGCATCAGCACAGGGCTAGTAATTCTGATATTTAAAATGCAAGCATTCTGAACAATTTGTGTCTCTGGTGTAATTACCAATTATAAAGTTCATAACAAAACTTAACAGCTGCTGTCAAAAATATCCATCATCTCTTCTTCATTATATTGCCTGAGGCAGACTGACTGAGATTACTGCCAATGACATTCTGTGTTTCCAACTGAGATTTTAGTACTGCAATAATGTCATTTAGGATTATAAATCTGAAACCGTAAATAGAATGTTTCCTTCACAAAATGAGAAATAAGACTAGAATGTTAAAAGCAGCCTCGTTCATTTGACAGTGTTTCATATTGTTGAAGAAATCATTCCTATCAGATAGGGCTCTTAAACTGGGGTTTGGGATCCTGTGGGTGTTGTATTTAAATTTGAAGAAGCATAAACAGAGGCTAGAAGCATAAGCAGAGTGCCTGAGTCTAGTCTTGTATTCTGCCTCAGCATTCTACCTCTGGAGAGATTTTTAAAAAGTAAGGATACTTTTTCATCATGTAGTAAGACCAAGATTTTTACCCATGTTTTGTAGAACGCTTTTGTAATGCTTTAATTAATGTTCAATGCTAATGCATAATGAGTGAGTTCCCACAATGAATGATGCCAAAACCTAAGTTTAGCAAGGTATCACTATAATTTTAAAAACAGTGACTTTCATACAATATCTCATGTCAATCAATTTTTATTTTGATCTATTTTTAGAAAAATACAAATCAGAGCCCATAATAGATTAATTTGTAGCACGGTTAACCAAGATATTTCATTTAAAGTCCTAAATACTTAATTCATTGCCATATTAATTTAGTCAATTTAGTCATTTTTTCCATATTTATGGATAATGTTTTTATTCCAATACTTAAATTAAAAAAAAGGTTAGGATTATATTTTTCTTAAAAAAAATACTGTTACTTAAAAGAAGTGACACACTCAGCATGGAATAGGATGACTTGCTGCGGCCAACTGGCTGCAGCCAACTTGCCATGGCCAACTTCTCATGGCCAACTCACCATGCCCAACTGTGGGACAACTTGCCATTGCCAACTCACCATGGGGCAACTCAATGTGGGACAATTTTACAATTCAATTTAATTATTTAAAACAAATGTTTTATTTTTTGTCATTCACATTTCATTTTGTCCCTCCATTTTGGAGGGACATTTTGTCCCTCCTTTCTTTAATGATTCTATTCCACCATTTCTTTGATATTAGTGTAACTCTTGTCCTACAGCAGGTTGTCCTGTAGCAAGTTGGCCATAGCAAACTAGCTATGGTGAGATGGTCATAGTGAGTTGGCCATGGCAAATTGGCTATGGCAAATTGTCATAGACCCAACTCAGCATCCATTTATACTGTCATGTATTCTACATTACTTTGATCAGAATGAATCTGATCAGATTTAAAGAGGAATGAAGATTTTGCAGATTGCTAACACAAAATGTATCATGTCAAATTCCAAATCCCTAACAACTACCATTTATAGCCCATCAGTTGGTCTTAGATTAATAAATCTTGCATTGTACATGGGGTATGTGCTGTGCTAATATCAAGGCAAGATATATTGTATGTGGTTCATCATTTAAATAACTGTTTTATATGTTTCCTGGAGAAGACCTCTCCATGTTTATATATGTCATTCACAAGTGTCCTATTCATGGGTATTACTTCTTCAGCTCTTGGCAAAATATACAATCTAATGGATTGAAGATGCATAATCTAAAGAAAGCCTTGACAATATGCTGAATATATTTTCAGCTATGTTTTATAGACAAGATAAAACATCAATAGTTAAACTGATATTCATAACTTGAATCCAGAATTATTACAAAATTAGGTATTGTCATTTCAAAAAGCAATGTTTTGGACTGTAGAACATTAGCATTAACAAAACAACCTAGTGCTTTTCTATATGAGAATTTCTGTGAAGATCACTCCCTACAACAGTTGTAGGAAATGTTTACTTTCAAAAGCAGCATCTTGTAAAGTAACTTTTGTTTCACTGGCATATGGTTATATGCAGTATTCTCTTTTGGTTCATTTATGTCTAAACCTAAAATTAGAGAAAAGATAGTGTTTCAAATGTTCACTCTCCATCAACATAAAATATTTCAAAGGAACAGAATTATAGAATTGTCTGACAATTTGAAATTCATTTATTGGATGTCCACTAGTGCTTTACTAGAAAATATGATAACTCAAATAAGAAGTTCAGCTACAGATCTTCTAGTTAAATGGATCTTTAGAAGGAAAAGTCACTTTTTATCCTTCATATTAAAACATTAGCAGACGTAGCTATGCAAGCTCCTGTAAATTCATCTACTGAGCATTCCTTACTGATTCTTTCCAAATTCTCTTTAAAAAAAAGATTACTTCCTTTGAATAAGAGATTAGCTAAAGCATAATCTTCTTTTACCAATTATTCAATGATAAAAGCTTAACACCCCTCCCCTCTTTAGAGGTAAGTAGAAAGGACTTGATAACAATGCAGTGCTTTGAATTCTTGAGATGAAAGATGTTCTGGTTTACAACTGATTACAGCCTTTAAATCAGATCTTATTCTCTGTTAATATCCCCACTTATATTCACAAAAGTCATTTTCTCTTTGTCAATCCACTTTATGGCTTTTCAGCAATTTTACAGAGATAATTTCTTTTCCAGAACAGTTTAGTATATTGGTACACATTTCATTGTGTGAACATAATTGGATTTGCATTATACTATTTCAATTTTTTATTTTGAGACTGTGACATGATATGAATAATTAACTACCAGCATTTGTATTAGGTTGCCTATCAGCAATATAAGCCTTTAAGTTATCTTTTAATTAATGTTTCAGGAAAAAAAGTGTGGCATTCTTACTAAAATACAGATGTTCCCAGTCTGATGACCTTCATACATATCAGCTCCCAGAATTCTTATCTATAAGTTTATTACAAATTTTGATTATAATAGTAAAATCTAATCCAAACTAAACTTAAAGACAAAAAGTAGAAAGCAGTAGAAAATCAAATGAAAAAGCAAAAATAAAAAGACATGAGAAAAAACAGACAAATAAAAATGAAAAAGGAGAAAAGTAATATATGCTGAAATGACTTTCAAACTTCAGGAGTTGAAAAAATTAGCAATGTTTCACCCTTCATCCCATATCCTATGTCTTATCTATAAACAAATCCATAAAAGATCATATTTTCAGTCCTAGTGTCAGAAGAATGTGCATAAAAGTGTTTCCAGAAGTAATAACATATCTTATTTTAATCTTGAAGAAATAAACCAACTTTATATTTCTTCCTTTTACTTCTAACAGTCTTAATTTAAATATTGTCATAAGATTCAATTTCTCTTCATTACTTTTTTGTCTCATCATATAGAATTCTTCAAAGCTGAAAAAATATCCCGGTCACTCTCTTGGTTTATCTTTTGAATTTCCCTTTTACATTTTAAAATCAATCTAAATATCCTTTTCTAGTCATTCTCTTGGTCTATGAGTTACAAACCCACTTTCAAAACCATCTCTATCTTGTCAGATAAAATTTCTTCTATGTCTGTAGTGGTAGCAGTTTCTCATGTGGATATTTCCTAAAATTGTAGCAATCATATTGGAACAGAAGAAAGGCATACATTCAACACACTGGGACCTAAGTACCTTCTAACTTATAGCTAAAGACTTCAAACAGGGCATGGACTACAGAGATAATGTGAAGCCAGGGGAGAAGGCGTTTTGCTGACAAGTCTCCATGCCTTCTATCAATATACTTCAGCAATTAAATATTAGTTTTTTCTTTATGTAAATGGGCTTAAGGGACTCATATGCTGAATCCTGTACATTAAAAAGACTTATTTTTAAAATCCTATTATAGTCAACATTACTACATTCACATATGGTAAGAACTACTGTCAAGTCAGGGAAACCAAACATTGCAAAAAATAAATAGTATTATAAAGGCAAATAACCTCTATAGACTGAAAGTTGCTGGGATAATTAGTACGTAACTCTCCAGGATATTCATTATTGTTTCTCTATCATGTATTTCCACATAGCTCATCAATTTTATACATTAGGAAGTTATATCCCAAGTATTCCTTTGATAGATCAATTTAGCCCTAACCATATGACCTGCAAGTAAAACTTTCTTATTTATTTCATAATTACTGAATTTGAAGCAGAAAAAACAATTTGGATTGCAGTATTCACTTTTTGGTTTAAGGGGATTGAAATAAATGTACCAGCAGCCTGAGTTTTACACAAGATATACCACTCCTGGTATCACTAAAATGGCCACCAGCAGGTTTGCTATTGCTAGGCTTATCACAAGGTAGTTGATAGTTGGTACTGCTGGGCAGACTAGGATATTCCCAAAAACAATGACTAAAATAAAGATGGAGGAAAAGAGAGCATAGTAGGAATGAGGCTGTGGTAATCCAAGTCTGCTAAAGTTATTCTGCCAATTTATGGCTGGTATGATAAAATTTAGCGGGTTGAGGGATCCCATTATGATGAAGGAGATCTGCAAAACAGAGACATCTGTTTAAATCTTTTTATTAAATCACACATACACAAACATTATAGCAGCAAAATAATTTTTTTAACGATAGATTAAATTCCAGAATGTTCAAATATGGATAGTTCAGCCTTCATTGACCATAACAGCTTCCATTTTTTCAGTGACCATTTTGCTGAACATTTTGAACATAGAAAATGAGGAACAGTGAGAACTTAGTTTTATAAAAAAATCATTTTATTTATTGTTCATGGAATTGTAAATGACATAGATATGATATGTTTCATAAAACTATAATCTTGGAATTCTTCTAAATACTGGGGTGCTTTCAAAGACTGAAGGACAAAAAAGATGCATTTTCCAAATAATTTACTACCTGCATGATAGGCTATTCATGAAGAATTCTAGCACTGCTTTACTTAGGCTGCTTTGAAACACCTATTTTTGAAGCCCTTTTTGCCACAATTTTTAAGCAAATCATTGCTGTTTTAAGTGAATCCAGTTTCCCTCATTGACTTTGCTTGTCGGAAATTGGCGGGAAAGGTTGCAAATGGTGATCACGTGACCCTGTGATTCTGCACAACCATAAATATGCTTGCAAATGCTGGTTGCAAGGCACCCAAACTTTGATGATGTGGTAGGGATTGCTATGAAGTTGATGAGGTCAGTTGTCACTTTTTTCAGTGCCTTTGTAACTTCGAATAGTCGCTAAATGAATAGCAATAGCACTTAGATATATATACCACTTCACAGTGCTTTACAGCCCACTCTAAGCAGATTACAGAATCAGCATATTGTCCCAAACAATCTGGGTCCTCATTTTACTGACCTCAAAAGGATGGAAGACTGAGCCAACCTTGAGCTGATGAGTATTGAATTGCCAAACTGCTGGCAGCTGGCAGTCAGCAGAAGGAGGCTACAGCAGTAGTGGGTTTCAACCGGTTCGCTCCGGTTCTTAGAACCAGTAGTAATGGCGGCAGGAGGCTCCACCCACCTGCCTGGATGTCATCACACAGAAGTGCTGTGTGCATGCTTCTGTTGCGAACTGGTAGCAAAGGTAAGTGGAACCTACTCCTAGCCTACATTCTAACCACTGTGCCATCATGGCTCTTATAGAATAGTTGGAAGTCAAGGACTCCTTGAATACAGAAGCTCTGCAAAAGGCAAATTCCTTCCTTCCTCAGATTCCTAAGCATCTCAATAAAGTTATTAAAAGTTTCAAAGAAATCAGACATCTTTTATATACTATGAATTGTAAGTTCAAGGCAGCATTCAGCAGGAGGTGCACAGCAGGACATTCAAAAGCTCTTGTTCCCAATCAATTAATGATCATTTTCTGAAAATATTCAATTTAGCTTTGATCATCTTCTAAATGAATTTAGTTGTTATTCTTAATGATTTAGCTGCAATAATGAAGAGATAGGTAAGATTACCTCCTCCAATTTAGCATCTAGCAAGCTATGACTGCTTTCTCTGAAAGTAGGAAAACGTGATCTTGCTAAGACATGAAGAAGGCATTACAGAATCTGAACTCTCTCGCCTTTGTTCTCAGAAGCTGTTTTAAAAGCAAGAAGGGATGCTCTCTCTTTGTCTCTGTCTCTCTCTGTCTTATTTGATTAAAAAGACTATTTGCTTTCTGCTTCCTCATCATTTCCATGATTCAGAAAGAGTAACCCTGGCCAAGAGCTGATCTACCCTAAGTATATTCCTCATTATTCTCTTCTGTATTTTACTCTTGGTTTTTGACTTTGCAGACTGATGGGTTTGGCAGACATTGGATTGCTCTACCTAGTGCAAAATTCCATTGATTTTTTTGGATCAGATTTCATAGAATTGATAGGATATGTGCACATGCAATTCTTTAGAATGAAGGTTTGAGGCTTGAAAGCCAAGCTGACCATGGGATATCCTTAAAAATCTCATTAGCAAATAACATTTCTCAAAATTGGTGGATTTTTGCCAGATGAAACCAAGAAAGGCAAAAGGAATTTATTCTGTTAAAAAGTCCGATGTGAAATATCATTGTAGCTTTGAAATTAAATCCCCACATACCTTTTTATAAGTGAAAATTATGAGTTGTTCTTTTTGTCCCAGAGCTTCATGGAGTCAGGGATTATTTCTAATGATAACTGCATTTAATATTATTAATGGATCCAATTTGCATTGCACCCCAAAAGCAAACATAAAAACTTCCAGAACTGCATAAATATCTTTAAACATCTAGACATTGGTAATTTTGCATATATTACGATGCAGAAGACATAAAGTTTCTGATTACAGTATTTCTTCTGGAAAGCTATTTTACATATGCTGCAATCTCTAGAAACTGTTACAATCTATTATCCTTTCAGTTTGCTGAAATCACAATTTGGTAATTAAATAAAAGTTAAGGTTTATTGTGTATGGTTTTACAGATCTAAAATGGCTTATCAAAACTGCAGTCGGCAAAAACTGCAAACAATACAACCATATCAACAACATTATTTTCCTCATTCTATATGAACTCCAAATCAAATTCCTAATTACAGGTTTTATTTACAATTTTCAAACTTTTAACTCATAGCTTTTCCTGATAGAAGAATATCAGTCTGGCTAACAAGCTTCAAAAAAACCTGTCTTTAGTGCAAGAATAACTACTGGATGACACTGTTTGTGACCATGTTTTCAGGTATATAAGCCTTTTCTAGTTCTAGATACAATGAAAAACCTACATGATTTTTAGAATCTCTCTCTTGAATAATTGTGACAATTAAAGGAGGGAGTGATCCCCCTTTAGCTGAAAATTGCAATTAAAAGCTCACTAATTGCCCCAGACTTTCTCTATATTTTCTTGATTTATTTATATTTCACTCTCATTTTATCTTTTACGTCATTCCCATCCTGTTTATTTCCTCTCCAGGTTCTTATATCTACTTCTTTCCACCACCAGTCATTCCTTTTCATAGATCTTCCTTGAAATGAGGAAGTGGAAGTTTCTACTTTAAATATTCATTTTTCAATACACGATTCTTTCAAACAAGCAAGCAATGTTTTGACTGCATTGAAAAAGATAGTTTCAGGATAAAACTATCTCAGCATTATTGGTGTTCCTTTGTCACTAGTTAAGTAAAACACATGCATCTTTTTATTTTTAAAAAAATATTCCAGATATTTACTTCTAGAAAAATGAAAACGTTTGTTTAAAAAGTCATTTTCCTTAATTAAGAAAAGCAGAATATTGGGGGAGGGGAAAAAAATGAATCTGTTCTTATTCCTGTATTTTTTATGGCTGCATCCACTGAGTATTTTTTAAAATTCTGCCTTCTAGATACACTCTTATTGGTTTTATATATTTTAATCAAAATTTTGTCCCAAGCTTCTTAACATTTGAAAATGTCTATAGGCAGCATGCTAAAACATAATAACTTAGCATTAAAATTCAAAACACTAAAACCATGACTTACCCTTCTTGGTCTGATTATGCTGTGAAAGAATGGAGAGAGAATATGGTAGATTCATGTGGCTCTGGAACCATAAGTCACAGGGATGTGAAGGGGGATGCCTTCCTCCAGAAGCATAGCAAGTGTGTAAGAAAACAGGCACCATACATTTTGCCTCCAAGATATTTAACAAATTTATAGATAATATTTACAGTATGGGATCTCTCCGGATCTGATTTTATACCCCCAAATTGCCAATCAGCTTTCTGAGGATCTCTATAAGCCACCATCAACCAAACTGCTCATATCACTGTCCTTGGTGCTGATAGCATGCTGTAAACTGCCACCTCTTCAAGCAATTCCCATGTGATTCTGGTTATACCTAATCTCTTTCTTTTAACTTTACAATATAAGCCTCTCTTACATATTGCTTGTATTCTCAACCAGTTTCCCCTCCTCAGGTATTTTTAAAGCTGAATGTCTAGTGTCATTGTTAACACACGCATAAAGCAGTTGTCTTTAAAACCCATTAGCTGGGATGTCTACTGAATACAAATTCACAAAGACATGTTTTCTTAAGGAAACACCGCAATAATAAAAACGGCTAGACCTGTGAACAAAATATTTGCTTTGCTTTTTACAGACCACAATTTAAAATGGTGTTGAGATATGGGCAGATTTGAATCAATAAATCGGTTCTTCACATTTTCTGGTTTAATTCAAATGATTTTGTTCCTGGTATTTTAAAAGAGATCAGTGATTTTTCAAAGAAGAAGATTCACTAGAAGCAATTCTGTCTTTTTTAAAATCAGAATGAATTTTAATACAATTAGAATTAAACAATTAAAACACAACATTTAAATTTTAAAAAAATTCTCAAAATTGGAAAGTTACAAGTAGCTGTATAGTTTGACACAGTTGTGTAACATTTTCTGTACATAATATGTATATTCTTACTGGTATAAAATACAATGTAGTCAACATGCAGAAAAGTATTTCAGTGGGAGTACAAACTTTAAGAATGCTGACTTTTTAACAAATATTTGTTTATTGCATTAAGACAGAGACAAGAAAATGCTTATTGCATGGTACAGGACCGTGGCCCTGTGGCCCATTGGGAACCGGGCCACACAAGTGGCGGAAGAGAGTGCAAGCATTGTGCAAACGGCAGGGGCACACATAAAACAATCTCTCCGCCCAACTGTTGCCATCGGAGCTGGTCTGCACCAGTAGTGGGTTCCACTTACCTTCACTACCGGTTCAGAACTGGGAGCATGCATATGCGCATGTGTGTTTTGCTTGCACACAGCCCTTCCATGCATGCACAGAACCTTCTGCGCATGCGCAGAGCATCTGTGATGACATCCAGGCGGGTGAGTGGATCCTCCCACTGCCGCCACTACAGGTTTGCCTGATCTGGGGTGAACCAGTAGAAACCCACCGCTGGTCTGGACTGTCAGAAAGGTTAGGGACTGCTGTAGTGTTTTATACCATTGTCCATGGTAGCTTTTTCGATTATCTGTGAGGAACAGGCATCTTGGTCTACTCTCTCCTAAATTCACAACTGGTGATTAAGGGGATGAGAGGTTGGTTTACTGGGTACTCCCTTGTAGAGGTCCAAAGTTAGGTGTCAGGGTTCCAGAAACCCCTCTTCCAAATAACGGATTCCAAACAATCATGTTTCAAAGATCCATTTATTGTAGAAGAGATACTGGCACGTCTGGGAAAACTCGAATCTGAAAT
>JANHFK010002197.1:42057-60044 GCA_036250565.1 Sibynophis collaris | reverse complement strand
GTTTCTTTTTTTAAAAAAATCTCAGTTTATTCACTTTATAACTGACATACCATTTACAGAGAGAAATGAGAGGGAAAAAAAGGAACTCCATATTTCCTCAAAACTTTTGACCTGCTCATCTCATTTTCTCAAACCATGTTGCACTGTAAAAAGGTGTGTGTGTGTGTGTTTTGTGTTTATATATAGATATATAGATATATATATAAGTACACTTACAACCACTACAACACACTTTGGATTAGGCAGAAAGTAGTTTGTTTAGAAGAAGCATCTTTGCCTCAGGGAGACCATATCTTGATGCCTTTACATTAGGTAAAGACTGCAGGATTCAGTCTTCAGTATAATTTTCCCCACTCACTCAGTTATTGGCTTAGGAGCATTTCTTTGCTCAACAAATGAAATTATCTACTCCTCAGATATGCAAGAAATCCTTTTTTTTTTAACGTAGAAAGAAGTATAATTATTAAATTGCTAGCATTAGTCTCATGACTAGTCAGACTCTTTATTATGACGTACTGAGGAATGGGAAAAAGGGAGATAACTCCACTGATTAAAAACATTACTGGTTTGTGTTTGAACGTGTGCAAGTGTATATGCATTGTCTTGTATGATGGCTTGCATGTGTAGAATGCACTGGACACACATATAGCCATACCTGCTCCTGCACACATGTATGTTAACAGCCAGCCATTTACCTAACAGGTAACATAAAGACAGCAGATAGCATAACACATCAATAAGGTGCTCAAAGGAAAAGAGTGGCTGCCACTCTTGGAATGGGAAGCCACATTAAGGTGCTTCAAAAGGTTTTTTTTTTCTTAAGTATTTAGTTTAGAAAAGTACAGATTTTTGCACGTGGTGATGGAGAGCAAGGCCAAAAGTTCAGAGATTTCTGACATCTATAAACAAGGACTTTTTGTCTTACGGTTACTTTTGTTGGTAGGCCAATGAAGAAAAAAACAAATCCAAAGCACGGAACCTGAACTGTGTTTGACAGTAATTGTTTTGCCCGATCATTCAGTTGCTTTCATTTAGCACCGTTCCTTTTTCTTCTGATTACAATCCATTCCGTAGTTATTGAACATACAGAAAGGTCCAAGTCACTTGCAAGTAGCTGTTTGTATCTGTGATCTGTTTCAAGAATCCAACCATTTATTCCTCTGCTGCTTCTACATTTGTGTAAGATCTGGATATGTTGCTAGGGAAAGAGATGTTAATCTCTTCCACATTTCAGGCTTTGTGTAAGGACATCATACACAAGAGCATAGATTAACTGGAGATAAAGTGAACTGGGTTCAGACATTAGTGCACTATCTTTCCCCATGCATTGAAACAGTCTCTTAACTTTTTTTTTTAAAGTGCATTAACATGAAACAAACTGGGCATTCATTTGCCCTTTGGAAACACTTCAGAAAGTGAAAATGTCTAATTTCTGTAAATTCAACAATGCCAGCAGCAAATGGGCAATACCAGGATCAAACATGCAGCTATTCTCAAGACAAATATTTTCCAACGCAACAGCGCTGAAGGTGATGTAAAAAAGGTGGAAGGGATTTGTTTTGATCCTTATTTCAGGACTATCCAGTAATTTGTACAGAGCTTCAGTGACTTCTCCTTATTTAGTTTATTTCTGCCATTGCAGCACAGTTGGATTCCTCTTAGCTAGTTCTAAAGAAAAAAACCATTTTTCCAAGAGGTGTGTGTGTGTGTTTCTATTGACGTGCCAACATCTATTAGGAATAAGGCACTATGGAAATCTCAGCATACTCTTTTCAACCATGCTAAGATATTGCATGCGATACAGTCTATTTTTGTCTATTTTATATCAGAATTAAGTCTTGGAAAAGGGATTTAATCTTTAGCATCAGCACCAAACAGCTTTAGAAAAGCACTCTTTGCTTATACACACAAACACACATACAACTACACAGCTGCAGTTGCTAAATAATTGCCAAAGAAACAATAGTAATTTATAATTACTACTGGGTATGTTTGTGAATTTTAATTTTTTTTGTACAGGAGAAGTTTGATCAGATTGTCCATTAGGCCCAGATTAAAATTTATGTCTATATATTTTCTGATTTGGGGACCCCAAATGAATTTGTAACGTCACTGGGGCAGCTAATTTACCCTTCCACCCGTTAGGTCTAGAATGAAAATAAATCTTGTCTTCTCATGCTATTTCTCAGCAGGAATTTCCCTTTGTTTTTTTCCTTACCCATTCACAAATACATGATATGATTCAGAAAGCACAGAGTGTAGTAGAAAAGTGAGAGAAGCAAAGAGGCAGCAAAGTTCTGGACTCAGTTGGATTGGATTTAGTGAGGGAAGCACTAAGTCATGAAGCATAAGTATATTTGATCTCTAGGCTAGGTCTCAGAAGAGCCTGAGAGTAAGTCAACGTTTTGCTGAAGACAGCATCAACTTGGGGCAAAAGCAGGAGTGCCATTAAGTCTTATAAGGCCACAAACTGGGCAAAACATGAATTCCAAGAAGGAAAGCTTTACTGGGCAACAGTGAAAAGGGAGAAGAATGCTTCAAGCCCTTTAGTATTACTTTTGAATAAACTGAATAGTGTGCATGGGGATTAGGGAAGATATTTCTGTGGGAAGACCTAAACATGAATATGAAGAGGGAATTAATTAGCACAGCTTCCCAAATCATTTACAAAGCAGAAAGATGACAATATTCTCTGTCTCTTTCATGTGTAATGTAAAAGGAAAGACAGGAGTTTTATTATACAATAGGGAAAGAAGGCACATGATTTCAACCTTGGCTGAACTCAAGTTTGGAAAACAAGGACAGTTTTGCTGGAAGATGGAAAAGTGCTTGTGACGGCATATAGCTACAAAAAAAGAATTCGGCAGCAGACAGAACAATGATGTGAAACTGAAAGAATCAGAGATATTTTTTTTTAAAGGAAAGGAAAGGAAAATGAAGAGCACTCTTCTGCTTTCTATATGCATGACATGCTCAGGATTTGGCAGTGTTGTAGGTCAAAAAATGGAAAAGATTTTGCTTGGCCTTGATCATATCCCAGTTACATATCTCCAGTTTATGTTGTTATGACTGTTGGTGTTTCCTGTTCTCTTCCTTCCTGCTAACAGAACTGTTCGATTACAGCATCTTTAAACATTTTAAATTTTATTCAGACATAAAATGCCTAGTAGGCTCTATCTCCTTAATTTAATCAGAAAATATTCATTTAAAGTAGCTCTTGGGGTTGGACTAGAAGATCTCCAAGGTCCCTTCCAACTCTGTTATTCTGATATTGCCCCATCAGTAACAAGTGGGGTTTGAATTAATGCTTTGAGAGAATCAGCAGAATATCAGAAATCCAGGTTGTTTATTTCATAGTGAATTTCATTAAAAAATGGCAGTTTGGAATTAATCACACAGCTCATTAGAAAACATAATTCAGAAGTGATATCCATTAGGGATGACTGTATATAACAGATGTAAACAAATTATTTTCACCTTTGGAATTTTCCCTTTCCAAACATGAACTAAATATTCACATGTATCCTATGAATTATTTTCACCTAATTAAGCCAGTCTTAAGGTGGAAGGAGAAAAGTGGAATCACCAACAGTTTCATGAAGACACAGGGGTACACAAAGTCACAGTCCAGTGTTTTAGACATTTCATAAATAACTTTTTTTTTAAAAAACAACAACCAAAAACAATCCCTTTACTTCCTCATCTGCAACAAAATAAACAGCAGTGGATACAAACTTCTTGTAACAATTACAAAAGAAAACAACAATACAATTCCCCAACTTTAACATTTCTTTTTTTTAAAACTCAAGACTGCAGCATATCCTTAAGGGCAAACTTTTCAATTATTTTTTCTTTCTTTTCTTTTTTTTAAATAATGTTTTCACCAAAAAAATCCCACAAAACAGTCTTGTACCAAGAAAATGCATTCAAAAATAGAAAATATTACACAACAAAAATATGTACCCTTCCTTTCCAAAAAGAGTCTTCACAAAAATGTAGAAAAGATTCCAACTATTTGTTGCTTTCTTAAACATGTAACCTTCAACCTAGGGCACAAGTATTTATCAATTTAATTTTTGCATAAAACATGGAAGATATAAAGCAACTATTAAGATTGTGTAATTAAAAACAGCCAACTTCCTTAGTCTGTTCTACATATTTTAGAAGAAAGGAAAAATGATATTTATGAATTGATTGGCTACAGTATAAAACCCAGATACTGTGACAAGTAGGGAGAATGTATCTTTTAAAATAATAGTTTGAATATATTAATTCAACGCATACAAGTCCACTGTACTTGACGGAGAGAAACAAGGAAGAAAAAAGAAATTTGGTTTAACAATCTATAGGGAGAACAGCTGTTTTTAAATAGTTTACTTTCTAAAATCTTTGTAGCCATATTTTAACAATAGAGGATATATTTCCTTATACCCTCAAAGTGCAAGATAAAAGGGATCTTCTCTCGATCACAGTAGTTAAATAAAAGGATAAATCCATTTTCTATCAAGGACACAATCTCAAATTAAGGTCAAGTCTTATCAGTTTGTAGCGGGAAATCTGATAACATAATAAATAAAAGGGGGATGCAAAAATGGAAGTCATTTCTACAACATCGTTTACTAGCCAAGAATCTTCTAGTGAATATTGTGTAATACTGCACTTTACCGCATTATTAAAATGGATGTGATGAAACTGATAAACTGCAATGTCTAAATGCAAACTAACTTATTAACCAGATTTACATTGGCTCAAGTAACTCATGTACTATTTCTTTCTACATTCCACGTGATACTGAAAATATGTATAGATTCTATTACTGGAAAATACCCTAGGTCTGTTATTGAAAACTTTTAGGAGTACATGCTTCAGGGATGTAAGACAGAACCAGCAAAGCTGTCCAAAATGTGGGAGTTTGTTTCTAGCCTCTAGTGCTTTGGATGATTTGCAAAGGAGGCCTGGGAAAAAAAGTGTAACTTGTTCCTTTAGTAACTGTGCATTTTCCTTTCTAAAACTTAAATATCTCAGCTTTTTAGTTTCCAGTGCATTCTTCCCTCAGACTATTTCAAAACGAATCCTCAAATTTAGAAAGATACAATACTATAAATCAGGTTTTTAAAAAGTGAATATAATGTGCAAATGCAAAGCCAAAACAAAAACAACAAAATCAACCTTATAAACACAGTAAGAATGATTTAAGAAAGCTATCTAACCCTCCAAATGGATGAATTATAAACATTGGTTAAGAAATGGGGTAAGGCTACTTGAATATTTCTCTTTCAGCATAATTAAGTATGCTCCTGTTTCCTACCCATTAGATTTTCACGTTTTATTCACTGGCCTTTAGCTTTTGAAATTAACAACAACAACAACAACATTGTTTTTTGGTCTACGTATTACGTATTAAAAAATTTACCAGTAGATCTTTGCTATTCTACCTTTGTAGATGTAGAACAGATTCTTTCAACAACCATAACTATATTCAAGGGCAAAACTATCTTGGAATAAAATCTGTAGGTTTGCATAAATTCCTAGTATATTCAATCTGACTTCTAGTACAATTTTAGTAGTTTTAAAATTTCCTTCAAACTCAGTATGGCCCTTGTTTAAAACAGTAAGAAATGCCCTTGCAGGTCACTTAAACTATGCCACTTTAATGCCAAACAAAAATGAAACAGATTTCTAAAATACATTCTAAATGCTTGGTGTTTAAGGAAAACATGAATAAGAAACATGAAGATACAAATTCCTGAATTTCCACTACTCTAAGTAAGATAGACTGACCTTTAAGGAAGAACACAATAATCAGTATAAAGAAATAATCTGCTTGAATTTAAATGTAATGCTGTTTTTCAAGCATTATCCTTCTCTTTTGAAAAGTTGGTCTTCAATAACTTTCATTTATATTACAAAACTATCATGATGTTTTTAATCACTTCTAGAATATCAACTATGAGAACACTAGTTAGACAAGTTTATACTTCCCTCCAATATACTGTTTGTGTGTTTTTCAGTATTTTGAAACTTCTGGAAGTGACATTTTATCTCTGCGCTTCCTGACAACTAAAATACTAAATCAAAATATGTAGAATAAGAATAAAGCTGTGCCATGCATTGAAGGATACTATCCTAATATTTCAGCAACACATTCAAGAAGACACTGTATAAGTTAATAAAAAGTCATTTTACTTAAAACTTATTCCTTTGAGAAGAATGGAAATACTGTATTGGTTAGGCAGGATAAAAGATATGTAAAGGTGGAAACTGGGTATTAAAATCCTAGTTATAGATTCTCAATATCCTGTAAAACATATTTTAAATAAATGTTTGGCAAAGGTTGCAACTTTCCCCCTTTAAACAGGTTAAACTCAATGCTTTCCACGAGAGGAATTAAATAATAGGAATGAGATATAGTTCTTCAAAAGGAATTTGCACAACATATCTACTTCTGTTGCAGATCATAATCTTCCAACTAAATTGCATGAATATTTACCTTTATTTCTTTTAAGACATTCAGAGATATTGGACCTCTTTGAGGATTTGTTGAATAACATATTGAAAAACAGCATAAAAATCTAGCTAGTTTCTTTCATATAACAGTCAGTAATATGCTTGCACTTAACACAAAAACTGTTTGTGCACTAGGATATATAATGTACTCACTCTGCTAGCTTTCATAAACTGTGTTATTAAGTCAATTGTTATTTTGCCATCTTTACTGATGAAACTGTGTATCAGCATATCAGGAAGTCTTGAAGTTTTCCAAATTATGAAGCCTTGGATAGTCTTAGTGAATTAGCTTCATCATATAAAAGTCCAAAATTAATATGTACTACTGTCTATGAAGTGATACCTTATATTAAGTGCGATAAGCCCTTAGTAAGTCAATCATGTTAGCACTTTGAATTGTGGGAACTATTCCAAATTCAATTATGTTTATTTCTTTGGACAAGTAATAAGATATGAATAAATGGTAATATTTGTTATATACAATTTGCTTGTCTAAATTTGACTGATTATTTCTGAGTTTGAAAATTAAATTCAGGTGTGTCAGACCAACAACTAGCTGCAGGGTATTTCCATGCACACATGTATGAACATAAATAATAATACAACATGTCTGTACAGTCTGGATGCTTTGAGTTATTTCTGTTTCTATTTTTTTTTCTTGCTTGTGGTACATAGTAATATGCATTGCATAGGACATCTTATTAGATGCTGATGTTTGCCTTTTAGACTAGATAGCCTTTTGGTCTCTTCCAACTCTATAATGCCAACTATACATTAAAAACTCCTTCGTTTCTGGACAGCAGTTCTTTATTTAGAAGACTTCATCTTTGGAAGCCAATTAAGTAAATATGACATTTTTTGGATTTTATTCAATTAATTATAGAGAGAATAGCTATATTTTCATTTCAGCCTTAGCTTCTAGTTCTATAAATACAGACTGCTTTAGAGCATTCTTTTTTTTCTGTCTTGACAAATAAGATTGAATCATAAATGTTTTGTCACATATAATTATTTTCCCATGCCTCTGTATAGACTATCTGATCCCATAATTACATTACAGTGTGCAATACAGTGGTCTTAGTGCAAACCAAAATCTTATATCCCAGGTAAGGATAATGTTTGTAGCCTTCCAAATATTAGAAATGTCAACAACTAATGCAGAAATTACAATTTCCCAATCATACTCTCATTCAAGTCTTCACTGTTTCTTTCTATTCAGTCCAAGGTCCTCACATAATCCTTTCATAGCATTTTTTAAAAGAAGCCACTTTAAAGATGTAAAATATATGAAGCCTAGGAAAACATCATACAGGAATGGCAAACAAATGATAAAGGTGAGTGTTAGTGCAAAGTTCAGCTCAGTTCAGTATTTCTGTTAAAGGACTCCATTGCAGGGAAATAATGAAAACATTTTTAACTTGAAACATTTTAAGAGTGCCAATTTTAAAATTCTGCAATGCAAACAGCACCTCAAAGTAATAACTCTCAACAGCTATTCTAAAACAAACAAGTCGAAGTGAATTTTGCTAAAGCAAACAGTTGGTTTGCTTTTCCGTTTTTGAAAAATGGTTCCTTGAGTTTGGGCTGTGGAGGTGCAGCAGCTTCCATCCAGTGCTGCAGACCAGTGAAAATAGTTTTGTTGTTTGCTCTAAGAAACAGCAGAGTTGGTACAAGGAGAGATTTCTGTGAGAGAGATCTAAGTATCCTAGTGGGACCATCACACAAGTATGAGTCAGTGATGTCCTAGAGATTCCAAAAAAGCTAATGCAATCCTGGGCTGCATCAACAAGGGGATAGTATGAAGGTCACACGATGTGGTTGTATCGCTCTATTTTGACTAGTAAGACCACACTTGGAATACTGAGTCCAGTTTTGGTCACCATGATACCAAAAAGATGTTGAGACCCTACGAAGAGTGCAGAGAGGAGCAACAAAGATGTTGAAGGGTCTGAAGCGAAATCATATGATGAATGGTTGAGAGAGCTATGTATGTTTAGTCTATTGAAGAGAAGGATTAGGCTGGGTGTGATAACTGTCTTCTAGTACTTGAGGGGCTGTCACAAGAGAAGAGGAATTGACTTATTCTCTAAAGCACCAGAAGGCAGGACAAGAAGTAATGGGTGGAAGATTTTAAAGAGAGATCCAACCTAGAAGGAGAAATTTTCTGGAGTGAGAACTATTAACCAATGGAATATCTTTTCTCCTGAGTTATGGGTGCGCCATCACTAGAGGTTTTTAAAAATAGACTGGGCAACCATTTGATTGAGATGATATAACGCTACTCTCTTGAACAGAGGTTTAGATTAGAAGACCTCTGAGGTCCCTTCCAGCCCCATGATTCTATGTTCTACACAAGATTCTGTTTCCAGTGGAGTAGGAGTGGGAGAAAATTTCACTGCAATTATTGAATGGCAAAGTATATCACTTTCACTCTTTGCTCTGGTCCATATTAAATAAACTCATAATTTCTATATTTTCCTCCCAAACTTTATTCAGTAATAGTGCAACAATGCACATTACATATTTCCTACACCTATATGGGAAAAGGATTGCAAAAGAAAAGCAAATTTAACTAACTAAAAATACCAGTGGATTTTTATTCAATTCGTTAGTTTCTTTTTTGTATAATTAAAGTCTTAGACTCCGAATTGTATTAATGACTAGTAGTACATTACTTTAAACCACTAGGAAAAGCTAGAGTTAGGGAATGTTTCCATTACTTCCCAGGCTTCAGAAATATGATGAACAATGGAAATATTAACATTATAGAAGCAGAACAAATTGTATTACAATGAGCACATGGGCAAATATTACTGTAGTGAAAAAAAATGTTTATCCCTCATTTCATCAAATCTTTTGAAGTTTTATAAAATAATTATTGTTTGGTATTGATTTCAATTTCTTCTTCTGATTTTTTTTTTCTTCAAGGGAACATATCTGATTTTAAAAAAAAATATAAAGAGGAATACTTGAAAACAATAGAAAGTATTGGTGTGAGATTTTCACTTTTCAAATTGATATCCATTATTTTATAATTGGTTTTATTCAAATAAATTCAGGCGAATACTTAAAAGTTTATCCATGAGTAAAATACTTTCTACAGATTTTCACTTCCAACTACAGTCTGACAATCTTCCAATGTTAAGGAATACAATATATCCAAATTGAAATCATAGCATTATTAATGTCTATTATAAGTACAATATTTATGTATTTATGATTAATATTTTAATGTTAGTATATGCTGTTATGACATTCTTATTTTAACAAGAGAATTAAAATATATCATGTCCTTAGAATAACTAATAGTCCAATCTCATTGTATATTTTCCGAATTCTTGCTCAGGTCATTGGGTCTTATTTTATTTTTGGGCATTTAGAGATTTATTTTATTTTAGGATACTTAAGGTTTTATTTTATCTTAGGTCATTTGGGATTTAATTCTGGAGTTAATTAACAAGGAATCTGATTAATGAAGTTATGCATACTTCATATTTTAATGTATTATGTATTGTATTGTTTTTTTTAATTTTGGATTTCATAATTTATATAGTGATTTTAGATACATATAGATTCCAAATCATAGGGAATCTCCATGGTTCCTTAAGTAGGATAATTGGTAAACATAACATTGCTGAAAGAATGTTTTTTCTGTGAAAAATTATTCACTCTGCATTTTCTTGATTGCAGCATAATCTTTGTAAATTAATATAAAAATCTTTAAATAAGATAATTGAGGTGAATGTGAAGTTGCATTAAGTAACTTTTAGACACGCATGTTGGGAATTGGCAGATTTTTGCAGTAATCCTTGTTAAATTGTACCATTATTAATTCCTTTATTTGGTAAATAGCGACACAGGTACCAGCTTGGATGAGAAATATTTAGAAGGGAGAAGCAATAAAGTAGATATTCATTATTTGTGACCTCCAAACTACCTATGACGACATACAGTATCCAAAACTTTGTAATGGAAAAACAGCTTGGAATGCTGTGTAGGTTGGTGAGGGGAATTTCTCTTTTAATTTGTCCACTTTAAAACTTTGTTCCTCTTTAAAGAATATTAGACATCACATCAAACTTTAAACTACATGCCAGGGTCAAAAATAAATATTTTAGAAGGACCTTTTGCCTTACTGAAAATGTCTCCCAATTAATTCTTCATTTACATAAACCAGTTTTATGTTAGAGCTTCTAAATAGAAATTGAATAATTATTACGACTTTATATATGAACAAAAATAGAAAAATGGCTGTGCTAGTTTGACAAAACATTTATGTTATTTATAATAATGATATTTATAATGATATTTATAATTTTGGTACAAGGGTTTGTATGTGTAAAGTTGTACAGATTATTGATGTTTCAACAAAGTTTGGGAACTTCATGCATATTTCACTGCTCTATAATTACAAGGTAATCAGTTACATTTTAGATAGTAAATGGGTCAGGAACAATGCACACAGTGCGTGTCACATTCAGTCCATATATCCCACTGAAGATGTAATATTAGTTTTTAAAGACTGCAACTTCATTCTTATTTTTTCACATAATAAGAGGCCTGAATATATCTCTTCTCTATTCAAAAGGATGTATTTTTATGGAAAAAAGTGTTGTAACTGGTCATTTTAATTGGCTTTAAATATTATATATGATTATATTGAACACGAAATCCAAATGTTCCTTCTACCTGGAAACCCTTGTGAACCCTTCAGTCCTGCTGTCAAGGACATACTGAAATACATTGGAAGGGCATTGCAGACTTCAAGGGACCACCAATGCTGGAATATGAAAGACATCTGTTGCAGAAAAGCTCCTAAAATTTTCTTGTTTGTAAACTTCAATTAGCTGAAATGGTACATCATATTTTTGAATCAAAGTACCTTAAATGCAGGGGGAAAAAATCAATTAAATTGCTGGAGAAGGTTCCTGTGAATATCTTGGACAGCAAAGTTGACTAGTACTGGAGTGCATAACTCCAGATATGTCACTGGAAGGCAAAATCACAGAACTGTATTTCACTTACTTTGGCCATGTCATTTGTGGGGGAAATCATAAGAGAAAGCAATTATGTTTAGAAAAGTTATCAGTTAAATGAAACCAGGCTGTCAAGGAACATGGTGCCTGGACACCATCAAAGTTGACACGAGCCACAGATAGAAAACCTCAAAGAAATGGTGCAAGAGCAGAAGATGTGAAGAGACCGGGCCCAAATAATTGCCATGAGTCAGACACAACTCAATGGATAACATCATCATCACCATCACCTTAAATGCACTAAAGTTAAAGAATGCATCCAAAATCTGGGATCTATTACTTCCACAGAATTATAATTTCAAAGGTGTTCACACTAGTTTTACTGGCAAAGTTGTGGCTGCTGCAGCAGTGTTGTGTCACTATGGTCAGCCATGATCACTGATCATGATTGCCGATGCTCCCTGACAGTTTCCCATAAGTAATGAGGAAGCTAACTGGAAATTGGAAGTTGTATCCATTCCCACTGCTTTTTTGCTCACCCATGGTAATTCTAGATATCTCTTTAGGTAAGTAAGTATCGATAAAAGAAGGCCAGGGGGGTGTAGGCTGTCTAATATATTACAGAAATGTGTACCTGCAATTCAATTTATATAACAGTTGAATCTACCCAAAGATTAAAAGGATATTAAGAATAAAGGATTTTGTTAGACAAACTAAGGAAAAAATGTCAGGATTCAGACTTGATTTACAGAATAAACTTACATATCAGGAACTAAGTAAAAATAACCACATGGTTTTAGGAGCAAAAGATTAGGAATTTTCTTTTTTATATTTATTCAGGTAATAAGCCAGAATAAAACCTCAAAATACTGTTATGAAAATTAAGTTGGTTATCCTTTGGTTATTCTTTGATTATTGTACACATTTTAAGGTATTTCTTTGTTAGTTTCACTTTCTTCTAGAAAATTGCCTCATGAACACACTGAAATCTGAAAATGCAAACTCTAATGCAAAATATTTACAAATTTGGTACCATCTGGTTTGCAAGACCAATCTTTACTTATGAACTGCAAGTAGCCAACAATATGCATGTAAAATATGCAAAGCGCAAAGGCTGTTAAAAAAATTATGCACTTAAGGCAGTAATGAGGCAATAAGACACATCAGAATTAGCTAATAACCTCTTTACAACAGTTAAATGATCAGTTGAATGATCATAATGCAAGCATGTTAAAGGAAGTGCACAGAATACTTAACCAGGCACCAGAAGCAGATAAGAAAGCATTCAACCAGAATAATGTAGAAGTCAACAGATGGCAAGGTTCAGATAATGTTTATGAGAAAACACTGCTAAAGTTGCTTGACTGAAGTCACTGATTCAAGAACTATAAAAACAGTATATCACTGATGAAAAGGACTTTTCTTTCTCCAGACCTGATCAGGTCAGCCTCTTTTGACAGATGAAATAATTAAACTAACTCAAACTTGTGCCAGTCAATATTGGTAGTTCATACTTAAATGGTATATTACTTTACTGCATTTAGAATAATCAGAACTGTAAGCACTGTATGTTTGACAGTTAAATATTATGTCTTGACAACTCATTCCTAGCAACATTTATATAAAAAGGGTATTTATTCCAATGGGTACTTTATCTCCATTTAATTAGTTCTAAGAATGAAATCAATCTTGCAGATTAGTCCATATAAGTATTAGTCTACAACAATCTCTATTAATGTTCCTGATTACAAGCCTACTGTATATTACTTATTTGTAGTTTAAATGAAAAAAAAGTAAAAGCATTGTTCAAAACTTCCATTCCCTTATCACCAACAAGCAACCAGGATTAATATTTGCAAATCTGATCTGAGCAATCAATGGTTTTAATTACAGGCAAAGGAGTTCATTAAAATTTGGTTTAATTAAAATAAAATGCCTTATTTCTAATTAGAATATTCTAGAAATTTTATGAAATCACCATAAAAGCTGAAATTGAGCCTGATTGTTCAACTATATTTTTGTACTAGAAAGAATAAAACGGAAAAATCTGAAATGCCTCCAGAAATGTTGGGTAAAGATATAGATAGTCTATTCTCACATTTTACTGTTTCATAGACAATCTGGTAAAATATTTCACTAGGAAGAAAACTAAAGATCTGAAACGTAAGATAATTAATAAAGCAACTCTGATGTGCTTGAAACCACTATATTAAAAAATGATGGAGAGCTCTGTTAATATCTGATTATTTTTACAGATAATATAACTGTCTTTTAGCTAGTGTGGATCCAGTTTTGTTAATCCTAAAACAGCAAATGATGGCAATGGCAATGAATCTAGGTTTTTTTTTGAATTTCCCCTTTCTTTATTCTTCACCATAGTGTCTTCAATTGCCCTGTTTCCCCCAAAATAAGACATCCCCTGATAATAAACCAAATCCAGCTTTTGAGCTCATGGCAATAAGGCCAAGCACTTATTTCAGAGTTCAAAAAATATAAGACAGGGTCTTATTTTCAGGGAAACATGGTATGTATATGCTAACAAGTTTGAAGTTGCAATCCTTAATATAGTCATGACTAAACACCACAAAATTCAATTGGATTTAGTTTTGACAACATGTATAGGACTGTCTTTCCCATCATTCTGAAGTTGGACTTTTTTCTTTCTACCCTATTCCAACTCTTTACAGAACAGATTTGGTGGAGTAAGAATCAATTTCATTGGCAGATGACATTAAAAGCAAAAGGACAACAGGGATGTAACTCATTTTTCATATTGTTTTCATATCCTTCTGATCCCCTAAAAAGGTAGCATTTGGTTTTAAATAAGCATACTAGATTGATTTTATTTATAAAACTTCCATATTGGAGAGTTTTCTTTTCATTAATCAGCCTCTCCTAAATTAATTTTTTAAAATGGGACGTCTATAATATTAATATCTACATTCCTAATATAAATGAATTTTTATAATATGTTAATTCTTAAATTATCCTGATTAACTTCTGCAGGTGAAAGGTGAATAATAAATGCAAATATCTTTGTTATTCTATCATCAGAAACAGATTCAAAAGCACAAATAAATATACTGTAATGTAGTGTGTATGTATAATAAGTAAATATATATGGATAGCAATGTACAAACTGTGTATTTATGCTCTGAAAATATACTGTCCTATATTGCATGTGCTTAGCTAAGCAGAGCTAAATAGTAACATGTTTAAAAAAACATTCCAGAAAAAAAAACATTTAGATTACCAATATTTTAATTACGGAAAGAATAAATGTATAACTAACAAAAATGCACTTCCCTAATGAAAAAAAAAGAATCATGTTTGTATTAAAGAGGAAGAGAAAATGCCATGAACACCAGAAAATGGACTCAGTTTTCTGGAGAAACACTGATGTCTAAAAATGGTTAATAATAAACTACCTTAACCTTTTTAATAGGTGGAAGTTTGAAGAGCATAATTTATGGGGAATATACACTGACATCATTATTCTGATTCTTCCTTCATCTAATAAAGTTATGACTGGAGGATTAAATAATCATCAGTTCATTTTAAGAGCAGTCTTAGCATTATTGAAAAAGAAAAAAAAATTGATATTTATATTATTGTAATGTTGCATGTAAAAATGTAACAGGACATAAATGTTTGGGAAATACATTGTATCTATGTCTACACTGATGACCTTAGATAATTCTTACAATTTATTTAAATTTATGAACAAATGCCTATTTCTTCCCAATACAGAATGGGGTCATTGAACACCTGTAGACCATTGAAGAATTATTCTGCTGGTAATTCAAAAAACAATCTGTGAAACCCACATTCCTTTACCAATATCTCACCTCTGCTTTCCAGTTTACAAACTTTCTTATCTGTATTGAAGAGCCATGCATTTGTACTAAAATAAAATGTTTTATTAATGTAAGAGTGACAAGAGGCCCAAAATTTCTGCATTGCTACTCTGAGTATTAGAACAAACAGCCGCATAATCTCATATAGGTTAGATAGTTTTGGAAGCTCAATAATGCTTGTGTGTATAGGATTGCTGCAAAATTATAAAGAGTTAGTTTGAATAAATTCCTCTGACTTCAGTATTACATTTTAAACATATTTAAATTGAGATTGGAAGTAGATTATTGTGGGAAGAAAATCTATTCGCTTTTCTATGTAAAAGAGGAAAATAAGACTTTAACACATACAATCCTTGCTACTCCATTAACACTATATTATATGAAAGGAAGGCAGAGGTTCAAGGCAGCCAGTCAGATGTCTGTGAATGTCACAAGTAAAAACTGCTTCTGTGTATAGCTTATTTCGGATTTAATTGTGCACTGACAATATACTTTCTTCCTGTTTTTCTTTGTTTAATAGAAGGCAGATGAAAAGAGTGCCTCACAAACACTACTCTTTCCTCATCTTTTACATATTACAAAAGGGCCAAAGGGAGAGAGAAGCAATTACTTTTTCTCTTCCTGGAGTCCAGAAAAAAGAGAAGGATCATTATCTTCTCCATTTTCCACTCTGGTGCAAGGGAAAGGAATGCAGTGATCCTTATCTTTCCATTTTAATAGAGCAAGCCTTGAAAGGTGTGCTGTGCACAGAGAAAGGATCACTTGTTCTGCAGAACTTTTGATTCAGTAATGCAGCCACCTGGACCTGTCTGCACATGCGCTGTTTCTGGTGAATTTTATAGTGACAAATGATTTACAATAAAACTTGCTAATATTTCCATATATAAAGCTGTGATAACAGCTTCTCTTTGAATACGAGAGCTTCTACTTAGTCATCATTTCATAAAAAGCCACTAGCGGGGAATGTATAGAACTGGTATCTGCATCTGTTACAATTCATCACTTTCAAATATTGCATAATACATTATCTCAGTGTTCTTGGAAGTAATTCAGCATCAGAAAATCCTTAAATGATATACGTGGCACATATTAGCTATGCAAAGCCAACTTAGAAGAACAGATCTTCCTAGTTCTAAGTAGCAATGTGGAATAAGCTTGGCAATTACTAAAGATTAGGGAGTTATATAATTGTACAACATTCAATGTGCTATATATGTTTTGTAAATATGTCAGTTATGATTAGTCAGTGAAATTATTTTTGGGACTTTACTCGCTGTAAATCAATTCATTATACTCTTAAATGTCTGATTATTATTCCTGTTTTGCTGGCCTAGCATTAACAGTAATGCTACATCCTTGTTATTTTGTATTAACTGTAGCATCTAATTATTATCACATTGTTTTTTGGCTTGTAGTGTATCTTTACCATGGCAATAACTACATGTTAAGTTTATCTATTTCTGTCACTGGTAACATCTTTTGGCTCTGATGTATAATTAAAATGTGAACTAAAACAAGTTTTGGCCCTTAAAATGTTCTGTTAGAAGAACAATACAATAGTTTTTAACTTGGCTATAAGATTTAAGTTTGAAAATGGAACTAAAAGGGAAAAAAGCCCACAACAATATTGATTCCATTTCAGAAGAAATTAGCAAACAGACAGTAATTGATTTTCTCTTTTGTTCTGTTATATTGCAAATGACAAGACCAAACACGCTGCGAAGGTAGCTAGATCTGTACTGGATGGGACTGCGAACAGATAACTGGCAAGTGACAGTCAATACATCCTGAAACATTGCCTCTCTAGATCCCTATTGTGAATGTTCAGTTACTGGAACAAAATAAGGATGACAACGATGCCATTTGTCCCAAAGATGCTTTTCAAAAGGCAACTGGGTTTTCTTCTTCTTCTTTTTTTTCTTGCAGAGGTTTTGCTTCTCATCCATGAAGCTTCTTTAGTTCTGACTGAATGGAAGGATTTATATTCCTTACAGTCATCTGGAGATTCTTGAGGCCTCTTGGAGATTTATCTGTATCCTCAGAGTCACCTGAATGGTGTACTATTCAGAGACCCTGAGGCCACAGATAAACCTGCACGTGGCCTTAATGCAGGGGTCTGCAAACTTAAACACTCAAAGAGCCATTTGGACCCGTTTCCCATAGAAAAGAAAATACCGGGAGCCACAAAACCCTTCCCGTGCGTGACTATTTCTTGAGCGGCCACAAAACTAGCATATGTAGTTGAATTAAACATTCTGTTTTCTTTTGAAACTTTTTTCTTTTCTTGGATTTATCCATGGTTGACCTATCAGGGTTTGAAAAGCTCAATAAATCACATGCCGGCGGATGTCGCACATTGGCAGTTGTGACGCATATTTTGAGTGACAGGGAGACGCAGCAGAGGGGTGAAAGAGCCACATGCGGCTCCAGAGCCGCAGTTTGCTGACCCCTGCCTTAATGATTCTCAGAAACAGTGACCAAATCACTGCAAGGAATATAAATCCTTCCATTTGCCACCATTCAGTCAGGACTAAAGAGGCATCTTGGATGAGAAGCAAAAAGTCTTCAAGGAAAAACAAAGAAAGTCCAGTTGCCTTTTGAAAAAGCACCTTTGGGACAACCATGACCTGGATGACTAAGAATCTCC